>CAKNYM010048873.1:30775-45128 GCA_932195095.1 Andricus curvator
ATATATATATATATATATATATATATTTTTTTTTTTTAAACAATTAATTAAAAATTACATTTTTCTTGACAGTTATTAATGCCAGGGAAAAAAACGTGAAATCGAAAGAGATATATTTTGTATAAAATCTAAAACTTAAGTGTTGCATCTTTTGGTCTCAGATCAATATATTCCAAAATTGAAAAAAAATATTTTCGGAATGCTAATTAATAAATATACTCTACCGTCGGAAATTGTCTTAACGACCGCGGTGAGTGTGACGGTTTTTATTTATTTCTCGTGAACCCATAACGATTGTTTAAGTCTTATCAGCTGAAATGTTAGATAAGAATTTGAAGATTGTGCGGTAAATTACAGATTTTTGATAAAACTTTTCTAGGAGATGTCACGAGTTGAAGTCAAGGTACAAAATTCGAAAAATTCCTGAATTTTTTTACAAAAATGTCTAGCAATTTCCGACGGTAGTGTACATAAATTACTATAGGTTGAAATAATATTAAGTAGGAATAATTTTTGGACTCGTATATGGATAGGAATATTTTTATCCTGGAATATTACATTATTTTCATATTTAGATTATTATTTCATTCAAGTAAGCTAATTCCGTGGCGATCTGGGACTATTAGGCCCTGGACTATGAGGCCTAGGACTATTAGGCACAGGAACATTAGGCATAGGACTATTAGGCATAGGCCCATCAGATCTGAGACTATTAGGCCTAGGACTATTAGACCTAGGACTATTAGGCCTAGGACTATTAGGCCTAGGACTATTAGACCTAGGACTATTAGACCTAGGACTATTAGGGATAGATCCAGTATGTTGGGGTGAAGATGACAATTCTGGCGCGGGTGAAGGTTGCCGAACATGAACTTGAAGGTTTTCCAAGGGTGCCCTAAACGCTATAGCATGAGAGCCATCTGGCAGTTGAACAGTAACTTGGGAAATTGGTGGTCGAGAAAATGTACGTCGATGGGGTTCACCTAGTTGTTCTCCTAAATTTTCTTGAACAACAGGCAGTTCTTCATGGTTAAGTTGTAGCTGACGTAGATAATCAGCAAGTTCTTGGTGTTCTTCAAATTCTTCTTCAAGAGTTGGATTATTCGGATTCATGAACTCTGCACCTAATTCATAAGAACAAAATTGAGATTTAATATTGGAAAAATAGCAATATTTTTTTAATTCTTCTGTTTGACCAAATTCATTACAAATGGGGTAGGCTGTGCATTCTCAAGTCACAGAATTGTTTCGGGACAAAATATGTTTTTTATCAAGGAATTTTAGAAGATCCGTATTTCACCTTTTCCGACTTTAGATATGAGGTGAAAATGAGGGGACAGATACTGGTGGATTGAAGAAAATTTCTTCCACCAGAAGGTTTTGATATCATCTGGTCCCGGAGCGGAATACCTCTTCATGTTCTTCATGTTCTTCACTTCAGTGGATGCTGGACTTAGTAGACTTCTCTACAAAATGCTTCAACCTCCTCTGGCTTGGGCAAGTGATCGACAGTACCTGGAGGGTCTTGGAAGAGTCGAGATGGGTCAGAGAAACTGTTGATTTTCTCTCACCCACTTCTCTTTCCGCTCTAAACTTCTCCTAGCGTCAGATAGTACCCGTATTCTGTCAGCAATATGCTGCCTGATGGTAAGCAGCATTGACTTCTTGAGTGTGGGATGACGGATCCGCAATTCGCGCGCAAACTGTCGGACCCTGGCAGTGAATTTCCTGCCAGATTTTATATAGTCAATCACGCACTGAATGGAGGACGCATATTGTCTTGCCCAGCCTATCTTGGTGCTGACTTGATGCATTTGTTTTCAGGTCTCATGATCAGCCGTTGGTTTTGTTTTACGGTCTGCATCCGCCAAAGTTCTCGCTGAATTATACACGCTACAATTGATAGTCCAGAGATCGGACTCTTCGGAAAAATCTGCACGAAGCTCGTCATCCAGTTTAGCCAGATCTTTTGGCTTGAGAGAAACCTGGATGTTGATAATCCTCCTCATCCTCAAGGATCGCTCTTCCTCTATTGGATGCCTGCACGCGGTTAGTCTCAGTGTCGCCTCTCTTTCTCTGTTGCCGGTTTATTCTGGCTGTGATTGAGTAGGCGCTCCGCTTATATAACCCCTTTTTCCGGAGATCTTGGGCGCAGTTTCACAGACATTCATACCAAAAATGCGAGCGCTCTGGGTATATCTCGCACCACAGAGCATGCAGTCGTGCCATGTAACCTTATCGTTTAGGGGCCACGCTGGCATGTAGCACATCATCAGGTCGTCAATGGGTCGATTCGTCCTCTCAGAAGTATTGGTATTTTGCCGGCCCATCGCATTGACTCTGTTTTGATTGGCTCCCCCAATTCTAGGGTAGTCGGCATTATTGGCTGACCCATTGTCGGTAGCCCTGCGCGTTCGATTGTTTTGAACCGCAGAGATACCTTCCTAAAAATGGCCAGGAAACACGAGATGATTGGCAAAGGAGCGTTCCTTTACAAAGTCGCGGATCAGACTGCTAAAACCTTTGGCTTGAATTTTAACATCAGATGTGAAGAAGGTGCATTACTCCATCTAGATGCCTCACTTCTCAAAGCCGAAGTGAAGAATGCAGAGGTTGAAAAATTCCGCCAACAGCTTTTCCAAAAGAAAATGCACGGAAACTTTCACAGAAATGTAAAAAATAATTCCTTGTCGAAGAAGCAAATTTTAGCTCTCCTCAGATCATCAGGACTTAATTCAGATAGAAAGGGTTTCATTTTCGCATGTCAGGTCGGTGTCATTTCAACCTCAGTATACTGTGACCGCATTTTACGTCAAGAAGTTTCCAGCGGTAGGTGCAGAGCGTGTCATGCACACGCTGAGAACCTAAAACACATACTATTCAGGGATCCCACTCACGCGGGAACGACGTGTTTCTACATATATAATACGGCCCTGAGAGTACTTTGTTACCATCTTTGTCGCTCTTACGGTGTTAGCCTCGAGCCTGCCCTGCCGAAAGCTCCAAAGAAGATAGAGTCAATTGTCCAATTGTTCTCCAGGACTTCGAGAAACGAAATATATTCGTGATCAAATTCTCGGCTACGACCGACTAAAACATCACAGCCAAGGAGGAGGAAAAGAGGAAGAGGTATAAAATAATTAAAAGGGAGCTGCAGCGACTGTAGCCACAATATTTGGTTAAAGTAATTATCCTTGTGACCGGTGCTCTGAGAGGTGCGAAGATATCATCCTTGGGTCACTCCGTGTCCTCAAGACACATGAAGGATTCGCCGGCCGGATTCGACATGAATTCGACTTCAAGATGACTATGTCTTACGTTTGTGGTTAAAATTCTCGATGAGGGGTCCATGCCAAGTCGATTCGAAGGGCAGATGACAATGTCGCGCCAGTTACCTGCGTGCGGTTCGCCCACTACGCGGCCTCCCCACACTCAGCCGAACTGCTTGTACCGCGGCTAATCAGCGAGAATCCTTTGTACCTAATTCCAAAAATAATATTCGAACTCTGCGAATTATAACGATTCCAACGATATGTTATTTGACTTAAAAAGTTGAAAATTAAAGAATAAAAATAAAGGAGATTCCGGAAGCTAAATTTGATCAGATTTGAAAACTTATTAACTATCATTAAACGTTTGGTTCATTTCTGAAACAATGCAATGATGCCCAATTTTAGCTTCCGGAATTTTCCCATGTTGAGTAAAATGTTGCACCAATCAATTGAAGCTACTGCATTTGATTCAAGTAAAATATATTGAAAAATTTTTTCATAAAATTTCACATAAACCTGAACATTGATTCTTTAACTTTCAACCTTTTCAGTCCAATAACATATTGTTGGAATCGTTATAATTCGCAGATTTTAAATATTATATTTGTGAATTATCAAGTACTAAATTTAGAAAATGTAATATCCCGCATTTTAGTCTTCATTAGTTACAAAGAATGACTCCTAACCCGGCTCGGCGACAGCAGTTTGGTCAAGTGAGGGGAAGCCGCGTGGTCTTAAAACACCGATAAAACTTGTAATTTTGTAATAAATGGCTTGCAAAATAAAACTTCGGAACCTATCGGTCTCAACAACTACGGTGATATAAAATTTTCCATAAAATTTTTAAGTTCGCCATCTAAAGCACATAATTGTTGCAGAAAAGCAAACTTATTAAAAGATGAAAAATAAATACCATGAAGATGAATAATATAAACAATCTTTAAGCTTTAAAGCGAATTGGTAATGATCTTCAGGGGTTTTGGGAGCCTTTTTGGATACTGTTACCCTTGTCTTGACTCGTACTCCAAGACATAAAATAAATTGAATTGAACCTATCGAATTCTTTTGACTCTGGATGGTTCTATCATTTCATAAAAATTGTATTCCTGCAGGCCTACTATAGAAAACTTTTTTCGTTCAACCTGTAAAACTTAATTTTTTGTTTCTGTCCAGTTGACATTCTCGTGTCTTCATTTATTCTCAAAGAATTCAAACTGTTTAAATCTCCCATTAAAAAAAGTTGAATAGATATAACGCGAAAACGGATTCAGGTTAGGTTTGGTATATTCGATTTGCTGCATTTTTTGAAACTAAGAACTTTTTTTATAAGTGAAATATCGGCTTCAAACTGTGAGAAATGCAAGAGCTGACAGTGAAGTACGTTTATGTACATCATTTGAGTATAAAAGATGCAAAAAAAAAAAATTCCAACTAAATGTCAACAACGGTTGCCAGTTCGGTCGGTATTCGCGATGAGCACGAAAATGAATAACGATTTCAATACTTGCATAATTCAGCATTGAAACAACATATTTCACTCAACTTTTATGCTGGACACAACTTTTATAAAATATTATTGTAAGAACACTGCATCCTCAATCTTTGACAGCGTGGACCCCATATTTCAGATGTAGACGAGCCAGCTGATAGAGCCTCGATTAGTGGCCGCCAGGCTTCGCATTTTCGTGCCATCGCGAATACCGGAGTTGACATTCAGTTGGAATTTTTCTTTTTGCATCTTTTATACTCAAGTGATATACATAAACGTACTTTACTGTCGGCTCTTGCATTTCTCAAAGTTTGAAGCCGATATTTTACTTATAAAAAAAGTTCTTAGGTTCAAAAAATGCACCCAGCTTTAATTTCTTCGAAAATAATTCTTTGCGAAGTTCGTCCTCGAATCAAGTGCGTAAACGTAGTTCACTGTCTTCTCATGCATTTTTCAAAGTTTCAGCCTGATATTTTATTTACAAAAAAAGTTCTTAGATTAAACGAAAAATTCGGAAAATTGAAAAAGTGAGGTCGGTAATGTAGGTATTTGACTGTGTCACATGCCCTTAAACATGTTTACAAATTTAGAGAATAAAGTTGAAAAGTTTTTTTTTCTGTAATTGGCAACAATTAAACAGTTTTTACTAAAACTAGAGCAAGAAAGCGCGCTCCACATAGCCTTTCCAAACTATTCCAGTTCTCTTCTATATGTATGTTACCCTTAGATTGAAATAAAATAAGGACTGAATTATTCACAAAATAATTACTTCTGGAATAATGAAACTGCATTATAGTGGTTTTAATTATCTTGTTAATTCTGTTAATCTTGATCTTATTTTATTTGAAAAAAATGTGTTTACCTATAATGATTCAACTTATCTTAATATTTTTCAACTAACAGACGCATAAGTTTTTAGGTACGTTTACAAGTATTGAATTTCGAAATTTTTATTTTTTTAATCTTATTTTGGTTTTGATTAGTTTATCATAATATATGATAATATTATTATATTAGAAGTGAAGAAGGAGTTCTAACAATAAAAGTAGACAGATTTTCAAATTTGATAACGTTCGAACATTTATTATAATAAAATAAGTGCACAAATAGCATTTTGTTTTTACAGTGAAATCTCAATTTTCTTTAATAATAAGTTTTCGATAATACTAGTAACTCCCGATATAATAAACGTTTTTCGATTTTCTGTTGACCTCATTGTAAATACAATTTTGTATGCAATTTTAATAACAAACCCTTCATACCACGCAGAATGTGAATTTGTCAAAAAGTAATCTTTTTTAGAATATTACTGTGTAAATAGAGTCTCTAATTTTTGGGGTCTTTAAAAATTGCAGCACCGAATTTTGGGTTTCTAACCCTAACGTTAAAAAGCAGCCCCTTAATACCACGCAGATGTGACATTGTCAAAGAATTATCTTGTTTAAAAATTTACTTTGTAAATAAAGTTTATGATGTTTGGGACTCGGAATTTTATAGGGTGCATAGAGTCTCTGATGTTTGGGCTCCTTGAAAATTCAAATTCGAATTCATAGATAGGCGTTTGATTTTTTAGATGTAGGGGTGGTTTTTGCAAAAAAAATCATGCATTCGTGAGCCTAAGAAAAGCTCAACACTACTTTCTATTTTTTTTCCATATTTGAGTTTTTACTTAGGTGGTTTTTTGTACATAGCGGTGGTTTTTGACAATTTTTTGGGGTGCATTCGAGAGCCTAATATAAGCCCAAAATTCTGTCCTCTTTGATATTTTCACATTTTTATGCAGTAAAGGTGCTGGCTTGAGTCAAGCCAGCACCTCCACTCCAAATATGAATTTTCAAAAAAAGTGGAGCCCAAAAATCGGCAATACAGCCAAAAAAAAATCCCAAAATTGTGATACAAAAAGATTTGAGAATTTCGATTGTGGAGGTGCTAGCTTAATGGACCTAAGACTGATATGCTCTCAAGATAAGCGAAACTTGAAACCGCAAGTTGCATGAGTACATGACATAAGAATAATAAAACCTATCTGAAAATTGAGGTGTCTATAATCATAAGGTATATTTATACGAATGACGAACCGGTAAAAAGATTTAATTTATCGTTTTGAAAATTGTAGATAATTTTATAATCATAACGTACTTACAATTATACACTTCAATTCTACTTTAATTATTAGAATTGCATAAAAAATTATATTTACAATGAGGTCAACAGAAAATCGAAAAACGTTTATTATATCGGGAGTTACTAATATTATCGAAAACTTATTATTAAAGAAAATGAAGAATTCACTGTAATAACAAAATGTTATTTGTGCACTTATTTTATTATAATAAATGTTCGAACGTTATCAAATTTGAAAATCTGTCTACTTTTATTGTTAGAACTCCTTCTTCGCTTCTAATATAATAATATTATCATTATATTATAATGAAATAATTAAAACCAAAATAAGATGAAAAAAATCTGCACGCTTCGCGGGGACATTCTCATCGCGGCTCGCTTGATTTTGATTTCAAATGAGAAATAATGATATAATTTATCCGAAAAATTTTATTAGTTAAAATTTTATTTTAGCTTGTGCCGTTTTTCAAAAAAGTTAATCTTTTTCATTTTTAATATATTCTTACAACAAAAATTGATTACAAGTTTGTAAATCTTTTTTGAATGCACAATTTTTGTTGATTCATCTGTTTACGTACCTTGCATTGTTTTTTCAAAAATTTGATTTTTTTTACTGTCAATGTTATTTTCACGAATAAAACAAAAACTACGCATCCTATCGAAAAATGATTTACAACAAATGTGTACCTCTTTTTTGGATGAACAAATTTTGTTTTCGTCATTTTTTTCGTAGCTCGTGTTATTCGTCTAAAAATTCAATTTTTCTATTTTCAATGCGGTTTCTTACGAATAGAACAAAAACTACGCGTCATATCAAAAAGTGTATAATAACAAATTTGTAGATCCTTTTTAGGTGCACAATTTTGGTGGAATCATCTTTTGTCGTGTCATGCATAGTTTGACAGCAAAATGGAATTTTTGATTTTTCATTATTTTTTTGTGTGATCAAAATTTGAATGTTTGATTTTTCAAAAAATTTAAAAAGTTTAATGGAAATATTATAGTGTGTTCACAAAGCAACGTTTTTCTCATCTTCATTTTTTTCATATCGTGCGTTTTTCGGCTTAAAATGTTAATTTTCGTTTGTTTTTTGGAATTTTGGAAATGCTATAACTCCGGTATTTTTTTTTCATCAGGAAAAGTCATGAAGATATTTTGTTCGTCATTTTGCGTACTACTAATAACCGTACATAGAATTTTCAAATCATCAAAAAAAGTGGTTTCAAAAATTTTCAAAATGTGCTCACTTTTTGAATTTTCATTCAAAATAGCTGGTTAACGAACTCGTTCTTTCTTTGTAGGCCATAAAAAAGTGTGCCAAAGCACAATCCAATCTGATCAATCTTTCGAAAGTTATCGTGCCTACACGATACAGACAGACAGACATACAGACAGACACCATCGTAAAAATCGTTTTTTCTGACTCAGGAGGTCTCAAAACGTGGAGATTTGATGAAAACCGACAAAGTCAAATTTTACATAAAACTAATACCTTCTCATTAGAATGAGAATGTAAAAATATATAAATTCCGAAATTCAATACTTGTAAACGTACTTAAAAACTTATGCGACTGTTAGTTGAAAAATATTAAAATAAGTTGAATCATTATAGGTGAATACATTTTTTTCAAATAAAATAAGATTAAGATTAACATAATTAACAAGATAATTAAAACCAGTATAATGCAATTTCATTATTCCAGAATTAATTAATTTATGAATAATTCAGTCCTTATTACATTTTCATTCTAATGAGAAGGTATTAGTTTTATGTAAAATTTGACGTAGTCGGTTTTCATCAAATCTCCACGTTTAGAGACCTCCTGAGTCATAAAAAACGATTTTTACGAAGGTGTCTGTCTTTCTGTATATCTGTCTGTCTGTCCGTCGGTCTGTATCGTGTAGGAACGATAACTTTCGAAAGATTGATCAGATTGGATTGTGCTTTGGCACACTTTTTTATGGCCTACAAAGAAAGAACGAGTTTGTTTACCAGCTATTTTGGATGGAAATTCAAAAAGTGAGCACATTTTGAAAATTTTTGAGACCACTTTTCTTGATGATTTGAAAATTCTATGTACGTTTATTAGAAGTATAAAAAATGACGAACGAAATATCTTTATGACTTTTTGTGACAAAAAAAAATTACTTGAGTTATAGCATTTTCAAAATTCCAAAAAACAAACGAAAATGAACATTTTAAGCCGAAAAACGCACGATATGAAAAAAAGTCAAGAGGAGAAAAACGTTTCTTTCTGAACACCCTATAATACTTTCATAACAACTTTTTGAATTTTTTGAAAAATCAAAAATTCAAATTTTGATCGCACAAAAAAATAATGAAAAATCAAAAATTCCAATTTGCTGTAAAACTATGTGGGATACGAGAAAAGATCCTTGTACCAAAATTGTGCACCTTAAAAAGATCTACAAATTTGTTATTATTCACTTTTTGATATGACGCGTAGTCTTTGTTTTATTCGTAAAAAACAGCATTGAAAATAGAAAAATCAAATTTTTAGACGAATAACACGAGCAAACACAAAAATTGACAGAAACAAAATTTGTTCATCCAAGGAAGAGGTACACATTTTTTGTAAATCATGTTTCTATAGTTTGCGTAGTTTTTGTTTTATTCATGAAAATAACATTGACAGTAAAAAAAGTCAAATTTTTGAAAAAACAATGCAAGGTACGAAAACAGATAAATGAACAAAAATTGTGCATTCTAAAAAGATTTAAAAAGTTGTAATCAATTTTTGTTGTAAGAATATATTCAAAATGAAAAAAATTAACTTTTTTGAAAAACGGCACAAGCTAAAATAAAATTGTAACTAATAAAATTTGTCGCCTAAATTATATAATTATTTTTCATTTGAAATCAAATACAAATTTAGTAATTTGTATATGAAGAACATACAACACGAAGCACAAAGTGCGCGATCAGTGTATTTCGGAGCGCGAAGCGCGACGACCAAATCGCGCGCCGTAAGTGCGCTCAAACTTTTTTGTTTCTATCATACGGTGCACAGAACCGTGCGTGGAATGCAAGGTTCAAATGATTTTCAAATCAAATATCGAGCGCGAAGCGCGAGTGTCTGGATGAGAATGTGTTCCTTAAGGTCGATAGAACCTTGAGTAAATAAAGTTCCTTTTCAGTTTAAAATAAAAACAAATTGAACAATCAATATGTAGAGGTTTTGATAATCTTATAATAGTTGCAAACAAACTTTTTCTTTTCATCGAAGTCGAACACGAAGTTCAAAAATCTAGAGGAACCGAGCGTAAAGCGCGATGTAAATATGCCCGAGTGCGTAGCGCGAGGAGAATACATAATCGAGCGCGAAGTTTGGGGAGGCTTAGTAGCGCGCGCTTTTTTGCTCTGGTTTTAGAAAAAACTGTTTAATTGTTGCCAATTACAGAAAAAAAAAACTGTTCAACTTTATTTTGTAAATTTTTAAACATTTACAAATAGTGAAAAAAATTCAACACAAACTGTCGGCAATGAAGTTACCAGTAACCCACCGCGTCCATCGCCCTGCACCTTGCAGAATTGAGTCTATCAAATCATGTGTATTGCCGAATTGGAATCAAAGTTTGGTTAATATCATTCCGTTCAGTTAAATAATTAATATCGCTCGCCCGAACCGCACGAATGTATTTGGGCAACTCTATTTTTCATAATTATACTCATTGCTACCCTGAAAAACTTATAATTTCCCTTCGTTCCATAAAATAAACTCGGCCGAATAGAGCCTAATGCATTGCAGAATTGAATTTAAAGGTCCAATTCGATCATGGCACTAAATCGAATACACCAAACCTAACCTGAATTCGTTTTCGCGTTATATCTATTCAACTTTTTTTACTGGGCTCCTTATCGTATATTGTTTACATTAGAAGCACATAATAATATAGTAAATAACACTTACATTTAAAATGCAGGCAAACAAGGAACAGGAGGAGTAGAATACCAATGCCGGTCTTCATATTTGAAGAGATTTGCGAAGAGTGACTGATGCATTTTTGATGCTCATTAACTACTATATATACAGTACCGCAATCTCGATTATTCTCATGCGTATGAAATAGATTTATTACCCGTATAGAACATGCTGTCAATTTCAATAAATCTGAAGATTCTAAAGGTATTGTTTGTTGGAGGAGGTGACGAAATCCCGCTTCCAAATTTCCCAATACTGTCTTATTGTTTCAATCAAGATAAAAAATATTTTATACCCAGAAAATCCTGAGGTATTAAAAGTGCTCAACTCAATTCAACTGATACGAAAATATGTATCAATATGAAGAAACAAAAGAATGTTAGATTGTTGGATCATTCTGTTGCATATCGAACCTTGAGGTTTTTATGAAGGTACATTGCAATAGAAGTAAAAAATCTTTGAAATGTCTAATAAAAAGCATCTGGAACCTTAAAGTCTTCCGAATGCAGCGATATGTTCACTTTTTTCCGATTTTTTTTTTAATGGTTAGGGTGCAAAACGTGCCAAAAAACAGGGTTTTTCGGCCTTCTTTTTCAAGGGTCCACTTTGACCTGTTTCCAGAAGGAGGGAGACGTTAGGAAAAATCTGAAAAAATTCCCAGATATTCTTTGAACATTCCTGAATGCAATGCATTTTTTGAAATGCTGAAATATGCAATAGTTTCCTTTTTACGGTGATTTATTTACAAACATTTTATCTTGAGAACGAGTGAAGATAGGAAGCCGTTCAATGGCTTCAAATGTGCAGTTTTGCCATGCGATTGCAGTGCAATAATTAAATTTATGATAAAATCATTCTCTCTTCAGGAATCTTCATAAATATTCATGGAAGCGCAATTTTTCAAAATGAAAAATTATTAAAAATTTTCCCAAGATTCTTTACAACATTTTTACATTGTTATGTAACCTTCAAAAATCCTTAAGAAACTCGAAACATTTATTTTAATTGTAACAAAATATATATTTCGTTTCACATTATTGGAAACCTTTTAAAACCTTAACTTATTTCGAAAATATTTTCAGAACTTCTAAATATCTTTTTTCATAATTTGAATGTTTCCTGCTAATTAAAAGTAATTGACTTTAAATACTGCAAAAAAATTTCTTATTCTCTTCAAACCTATACGAATTCTCGAAAAGCTTCCTAATTTTATTTTAAAATCTAAAAAGATGTATAATTTGTTGAGAATTTTTGGAAATATTTCCAAACTGTAAATAATTTTTGAATTTTTCCAGAACTTTACATATCTTTTAGAATTATTCGAAATTGTTCCTAGTTTTCTTTTTAAATCCTGCAAAATAAAAAAAAGTGACTTTACATTTTTTACATCCTTTTTCCGGAAATTGGAAAATTTTTTCAAATGTTTCATTTTTTTCAATTTTATTTTTTGAAATGCCTTAGTCAAAATGAAAAATCATTTCAATTTCCGTAGAAATGTTAGTAAGATTTGTTTATTCTCCTCAAACCTATCAAATATCTCAAAAAGCTTGCAAATTTTCTTTCGAAATCTAAGAAATGTCATTTAATTTAAAAATAATTAATAATGAGCAATTATTAATGAAATATTAAAAAACTAAACACAATGTTAAACTGAATTATTTGAAATAGAAAGCCTTGTATGGTTTAAATTTCAGAGTGTTAAATTAAAACTTTGAACGTTACGATTTTATTTGTTCTATTTAACAAATTTTTCATATGCAAGTGAAATTATTTGATCCTGATGCATGAATATCAATTTAAAAAATTATCAATTTGGAAAAAATGGAGTTATTTTAATAAATTATTTTCAAGTTTTGAGAAGATCCAAACATAATTTTAAACTGGAAACGATTTCGAAAAATAAGAAACTAAGTTTAGATTTTTGAAGATTTCGAAATGAAATTTTTGAATAATAAATGTAGAAGTTTTGAAAAGATTCAAAAATAATTTAAAACGTGAAGAGATTTCAAAGCACTTGAAACACAATATAGACTTTATAAAATTAATTAAAAAAGAATATTTGATAAGGTTTCCAAAATTTTCAAAAAAGAATCTGGATGATATCAAGGTAATTTTTTTCTACGGAAATTGCAATGATTTTTCATTTGGACTGAGGCATTTCAAAAGGTAAAATTGAAAAAAATGAAACATTCGAAAAGATTTTCCAATTTCTTGAAAAAGAATATAAAAAATGTAAAGTGACTTTTTTTTATCTTCCAGGATTTGAAAAATAAATTTAGAAACAATTCGAATAATTTTAAAAAATATGTAAAAGTTGTGAAAAAAAATCAAAAATTATTTACAGCTTGTTTCAAAAAATTCTCAACAAATCCTAATTTTTTTTAGATTTCGAAATAAAATTTGCAAGTTTTTTGAGATATTTGAGAGGTTTGAGGAGGATGAAAAAATGTTCCTAACATTTCTACGGAAATTGAAATGATTCTTCCTTTTGACTAAGGCACTGCAAAAGATAAAATTAAAAAAATGAAACATTCGAAAATATTTTCCAATTTCTGGAAAAAGGATGTAAAAAATGTGAAGTAACTTTTTTTCATCTTGCAGGTTTTGATAAATGAATTTAGAAACAATTCGAATAATTCTAAAAGATATGTACAAGTTCTGAAAAAATTCTAAAATTATTTACAGTTTGGAAATATTTCACAAAATTCTCAAGAAATTAGATTTCAAAATAAATTTTTTTTGTCCATTTTTCAATTAGAGTGAAGTAATAATTAATTCGAATTACCAAAAATAATTTTTTGAACTATTTATCATTATTGTTAATAATATTCTCTTTGCTTAATGGTAGAAACTTGCGGTTTTTTCGGAAATTTTTAACTATTTGTCTCTTTTTCACTTGTAGTGACCTAATGATTATTCAAGTTGAGCAAGTATAATTGTTAAAAAAAATTATTTTTGTTAATAACTATCTTCATCTATATTAATGCCAGATAGTTGCGGATTTTATCTGAAATTTTTAACTTTTTGCCTACTTTTCACTTAGTGAGGTAATAATTACTGCAAGTTAGAAAAATAGTTGTTGGAACAATTTATTATTGTTCATAACTATTTTTTCAGATAAGTGCTAGAAAGATGCGGTTTTTTCTTAAATGTTTAACTTTGCTTTGGCTTTTTAGTTATGGATAAATGATAAATAGACATTAGACAGAAACATATTTTAAACAATCTCTTTCTTTTTCGTAAATATATTTCCCTGGAGGGGGGCTAATATCAAAATATGTTCAATAAATTTTTCTTTTGCGCTTTGCAATAAACTTCTTGTTGTGATAACAAAAAAAAATTACAAGTCATTTAATCACCTAGTTCTCCCACCTACTCCTAATTATTCCATTCTTTGTTTTTGTCTCTTGTGTAAGATAGCTTTTCTGTTTATGTTAATTTTCTAATCATTGGGAAATGAGCAAAAAAATTCACTGAAAAAAGTAAAATACTATTTAAAAAATGATTCTTGTTGAGGTTCACTT
>CAKNYM010048873.1:55128-101718 GCA_932195095.1 Andricus curvator
CTTTTTGAATTTTCATCCAAAATGGCTGGCTAACGAACTTGACCTTTAGTTTAGGAGACTAAAAGAGTATACCAAAGGCCAGTCCAATCGGTCAATTCTTTCGAAAGTTATCGTGTTCACAGACAGACATACAGACAGACAGACACATTCGTAAAAACCTGTTTTTTGGGTTCAAGGGGTCTCAAAACGTGGACATTTGACAAAAACCGGGGGGGTCAAATTTTACACAAATCTAATACCTTCTCTAGATGAGAATGTAAAAAATCGGTCCAAGTTTGATTTCAACCGTTTTTAAAATAATTAGTTAAATTGTTATCTGTTTCAATTATATCATTCAGTTTACAATGCGTAATTCAAAAATCTTTCACTTAAAAATGTTCTATTTTAGATTTTAACTTTTGAGCGTACATTTTTCATTAAAAGAATTTAAAAATGCAGTTTTAAAGACTTAAACATTTTTAAATTAGAAGCATTTCAAATCGAAAATTTTGGGTAAAAAATATTTTTAGTTGATCAACTGTAAATTATAATGATTTTTGAAATTAAACTGTGTATTAGGGATTAACATGTGAATAATAATTATTATATAATTAAATTCACAAGACGATTCGAAATTAGTTCAAAATTTAAGAATTTCCATCAGATTTTAACGTTAAAGATTAAATTGTTAAAATTGGAAAGTCTTAGTAGTTAAACAAATGTAAACGCATGATTGAAACTTTATGAACTATTTAAAATTATAAAATAACTTCGAAACAATATATTCATACTCAAAGACTTTTATTAAATTTAAAAATATTGTTTCCGTCCAAAATTTGAAACTTTAAAATTTGAAATTTTTTTTAATATAATATTTTATTCTTAATTATAACTAGTTTTGGCAAAGAACTCGAGGTGAACTTTTGAAATAAATATTTCACAATTTTCATTGTTTATTTTACAATAGTTTTTAGGGTTTAATGTTTTTCTCTCTCACTTTAGGTAAAAGTTGCAACTATTATTTAATCCTCATGCTGTAGGGCTTATTTTATTCCTTAAAAGATTCTCTGCAAATCTCATTGGTACGTTTTTATTAAAAAACTTTTATTTAGGCATTATAAAATCGTTATTTTTGTAAACAAAAGGTTTTCATAAATGAAATTTTTTAAATAAAAACGTACCGATGAGATACGCAGAGAATCTTTTAAGGAATGAAATAAGCGCTACAGCATCAGAATTAAACAAAAATTGCAACTTCTACCTAAAGACAAAAAGAAAAACATCAAACTCTAAATATTTATTGTCAAATAAAGAAAACCCGAAATATTTTTTTTAACAGCTCATCTCGAGTTCCTTTCCAAAATTAGTAATAATTAAAATTAACATATTTTCCTCAATTTTATAAATCATTTTTAACAAGTTTCATTGTTTGAACTTGAAATAACATATGACAAATACTAAGAAGCATAAGAAATTTATGTATAGTTATATATAAAATTGATTATTTTCTATTAAAAAATTGTTATTAATTTGCTGTTGCGGTAAAAGCATATGTATGTTTAATACTTAACTTTCACTAAAAATAATTATTGAATTTCCAAGTAAAAAAGATGAATTCTCTAGCAAAAATGGAATGGCTACTTTTTTTGTTTAAAAAATTCATTTTCAACAAAAAAAAACAAGTGTCCAACCAAATTTATCAAATATTTAACCACAGAAATTAACTTTTTTCCAAAATGGTGCATATTCCATGAAAAAATTAATTTTTAACCAAAAAGTTGAATTCTTAACCCAGGAAACGAACTTTTTTCGAATAAAGACAAATTTTAAACAAAATAGATGAATTTTCAACTAAAAAAATAAATTTTCAACCAAAGATAGAATAGGGTTACTTTGAGTTAGAGAAATAAGTTTTTAAGCGAATAAAATAAATTTTCGATACAATAGTTAAATTTGCAACCAAGCAAATGAATTTTCTATCAAAAACATTAAATGTCTAAAAGAATTGCGAGGAAAATCGAATAGTTAAATTTTCATTTGAAAAAAAAAAAATTCTCAATAGAAGAAGCTAGTATTCAACCGAAGAAATTAAATTTCAACCAAAAAGATTAATTTTCTACCAAAAAAAGAATAATTGTTAACAAAATACATGACTTTTGAACAAAAGTGAATAATTTTCTACCACAAAATCCAGAGTTGCAACAAAATACAGAAATTTTGAAACAAATACTTGAATTTTCAACTGAAAGAGATAAATGTTCAACCAAACATGGAATAGATGATTTTTTCTTTGGAAAATAATTTGTTTAAAAAGTTAACAAAATAGTTAAATTTTGAAAAAAAAAGATTTTTCAACTATAATAATGAATCATCCACCAAAAAACTGAATTTTTAACAAAATAGTTTCACTTCCAACTAAGATGATTTTTTTAACAAAAAATGTTTTTCAGTAGCGAAGGAATCACGTTTGCTCATGTTAAAGTCCACGAAAAGGACCATGACAATTGATCACCGTTATTACTAAAAAAATTCTAAATACCTTTTATCGATTTAATCCGGGATATGAGTCCATGAGCCTATTAAACAGAGCACTCCTTTGTACCCAAAAAAGGTTTTGGTTGTTTGGCAAAAATTGGCACGGATGTAGCCTCCGGATGCTAAGACCACGATCGTTCACCGAACGATTGATCCCGACGCGACCGGAAGTAATACGTCATCCGACTCGTCACTTCCCACAACACCAGAAGATGATCGAGTCGGGAAATCACTGAACAAGGAATCGAATTTCGATTCCTTGTTCAGTGATTTCGATTATCGAAAAATGAATGAAACACTGACTTTAATTGAAAGACTCAAATATTTAAGTTGTCTAGGGAAAGCACACTTGATTTCAAACTGTTTGAACAATCCGAATGACTACACCAGCCTGCACCTTGGTTAATACAGCACAGCCAGGAAAAAGGTCCGAACCTGCTCAACAAAGAAACCTCACGCTACCACCTGAGTCCCCACTCTAACGAAAAGGTAGCGTCCAAAACTCAAAAGCAGAGGGAAAACTTCGAAAAGAGTAAGCATTGGGCGGAAACCATTTTATAATCAATGAAACCTGAAGATCATTCAAAAGGAGAACAATGAAATCAAACAAATTATTAACAAAAATAATAAATTACAATTCTCTTATTCCTCATAAAAAATATCTTGGATGTTTGACGACAATGGAAACATCAGTATGTGGGAGAAATTGTAGACCGTGGAGCAAGGTTTGCATATTATTTCCCTGTGTTCATGCGTGATACGAGGAAAAAAATGAAGTTCCCTCCTTAGCGTATACAAAATGTGTAATTGTAGAGATGTAGAGAGCGATTTGCGAAAAAGCTGAAGAATGTTTACAAAACCCGGTTTAAGCACAGGGTAGAAAAATGTAAGAGAAGAAGGCCTGAATGGATCACAGTTACATGCATTAACTGGTATCTCTGCGTACCCAGAGTGAGGGTTTAAACAGATCGGAAGTGTTTCGCTCCCTCAGCTTCGCGAGATACTCATTAGTGCACCAATTAGTAGAGAAAACTCTCATGATCACCACCAATTTTGTGGTGGAGAATATTAATTCACATAACATTGGTCTTTCCAGAGGAAACAAATTAATCAAGTGAATTTCATTCTTGATAAATGCCAGGGGTATCTTCATATTCACATAAAATTGCAAAATGGGAAAGGTAGATGTTTGATTCACAATCGGCAAAATCAGAATTATCTCTGGGTTTGTGTTTGCAAATTACTTTAAGGAATTTAGCGCACAACGTCTTCTGTATGAATATCCACTATAGTGGATATTGTCGACATTAGAATTTTTAAGAATACATTTTTTACAGATGTTATATCTCCATCAAGTGGAATTATAATCATCAAGAGAGGGAGGATACATATTGTCTTCTTTGTCTCTATGAAGATGAAATAATTCGCCTTGTGTAATTAGAAACTTAATTATCTAGTTCAGATAGTAAGCATTACTCTATGATAATACCAAGCACAGGTTCAAGGATGTTTGAAGCATCCTATGGGAATCTTGTTTCAACTTAGAATTGCACTATTGCTTCGCGTGTCTCGCTCAGCGATCTTAATGTTGACAACTTAATATGTGAATTCGATTACTGTTATGGCTACACTTATGGTGTATAGACTCAAAAATTAGATAACATCTGCAGGTACTTTTCAAATGAAATTTAAAAAATAGAACATGTTTGAGTCTTATTAAGTAACATGTACTCAATGCGCTGGAATTTTTTAGATAATTCTTGTTAGTATGGAACTGTTTTAGAATATTTAAAACTTTTATGGGATTTTCTGGAATACTACTATATTTTTAAAATTCTCCGTAAATTTTGGAATGTTCTTCATTCTTCTATAATGTCTCAGCATACAATATTCGGCAATATTTTTATTATTACCCTTCTACCCTACTCTTTTCGCGATATTCCTTACTACGAATTTGCTGGATTTTCCGTTAAAAAAAATCGAATTATATAGAAAGATTTTACTTGAGGTAGAAAAAATTCAAGGCCTTTCGAACATATTCTAAAACGATATGTCTTATCTAAAGTACTTGTTTGAGAAGTTAAGCCAGCAAAAACTATAGATTACGTTTGTCTGATAACTTGGAATAATTATTGTTTTGACATCTCTAGAATAAAAAAATTCTTGTGGATATATATGAGATCCGAGTATACGAAACAATTGTTTCAATATTATTAAATTCGACTCTGCAAAAATGTCGTATTTTTAGAGCAAACACTTAGAACTGAATAAATCCCAGAACAAAAAATATTTTTTACAATCTATAAATACATTTTTATGTATTCTTTATAATAAAGAATTTTACGATTGGATTTTGCGATTGTAAAAAATTATGAATATTTTTTCACTTCGTATTTATTGAAGGCCTTTTAAAAACAGTTTAATGAAGCCATGAAGTCTGTTTGACTTGGTTGGCCTTATCATGAATTAAGATTATATGCCAGCTTTTGACGAATGTAAAGAAGTGATGATACATCTAACAGAACAATAAAGCTAATTTATTAGTCTAATTTAGTACATTGTTATGCCAAATTCGTAATCAACGTCATCGAAGACCCCTAAATACCAAATTTCACCTGAATAAGAAAACAAAATTTAATAATGATAGTTATATTGAGGACAGTTGCTGGACGATGGGGTAGAAAAACGGGCAATTGTAGCTTGTGTATTTATATTTTGAATAAACTCTTGCGCCTTTCTTTTAGCGAAGCGGATCTCTGTATCTGAAAATCCCAACTCCGAAATACTACGTAGATTGTACTGCATCGGAATAGGCTCTTGAACGGACATCACGGCAATATTATCGTATTCTTCCCAATCTAATATATGGTGAAACTTGAGAGTGTTCGTATTCAGCTCATATGTCGCAATATTGAACTTTCCATACCTTCTTGAACTATAAACGTTAACAAACGTTAAGGCGATGAAAGGATGTATTGCATAGCCATATGCAAATCTAACATTATTATCTGTCATTTGGACTATGGTGGGAGACGCAAAATGCAGTTCATAATGGAACGCTTGATGTTGCTGTATCAATGGCACCAGCGGTGGAGGTGCGCCTATTGTTCGCTTTTCGCGACTGTGAGGAAGTAACGACAATCCTGCAAGCATTAGTATCATTTGGAGGGTCAAAAAAAATCTTGACCCTCTATGAATGACTTCTTTAGAATAAAAGACATATAGAGAATAGAAAACAGCTGTTAGATGCAGATAAAAATATTTTTATGGTATTTTCTAGTATTAATTTATGATTGATGGCCATGATATGGTCCAAAAAAACAAGACCTAAGAGATGTTGTACTCACCCATATTCTCACCAGATGAAAACACAATTACTTGCAACAAAATCGCAAAAAGTATTAAACGACTCAAAGAAGCTTGTTTATCCATTTTGATAAGAAACTGTAGACTCATAGAATGGATCTGATTGTGATGAAAAAAAATTTGACTTTTATAAGGAATCTTTGTTTGCGGTGCTATAAAATTCAAGGATGATTTTGCGTGTTCTTGGACTGCCGTAATGAACAAAATACATTTTCGAATTAACTCAAATATATTTAGTAACACGAACATTAGTCGCCGGTCCAACTCCTGCGGCCTGCCGCATCACTCTACAGTAAGGGCCGCAAGGTAGTGGGGATAATGAGGTTCCCTCTCTTTTAGTGCCGCGCCCCTTCAATAACAGGCTCCCACATTCCCTCCTTTTTTCAACTTGATTGGTTGAACCTTTGGAATTAAGGAATTTGAGTAAAAATTAAGTTTTTTTGAGGCAGTCATATTTTGTGCGATGACTTTATCTCCTGGCTGTATATCGCTGATTCTTGATCCTCTAGTTCTATCCTCTTTATCGTTTCCTTTTTGTTTGTTCATTATGTCATCTCTTGAATTTTCGTCTCTCTCCTCGTACACTAGGTCAGATATAGATGGCATTTTCTCCCTGATATTTCTGCCAAGTAGGAGTTCAGATGGAGATTTCCCCGTTGTGCCATGGGGTGTTGTGTTGTACAATAATATAAACTTTTGTATCTCATTCTTGTAGTCTCCTTCGTTCGCGCGAGCAATTTTCAGTAGCTTTAAAATCGACTTGTTCGCGGTTTCTACTTCGCCATTCGCTTGTGGCCAATAGGGTGGTGTTCGATTCAGTTCGATGTTGTTGTCGTTACAGAATTCTTTGAATTCGTTGCTAACGAATTGGCTTCCATCGTCAACGCTCAGGCTCCTCGGGACACCAAGGCGTGGAAACATTTCAGTTAGGAAATTTATTATGACTGATGATGTGGTGGTTTTTAAGAATTTGATTTCCTGATATCTTGAATGGTAATCAATTATCACTAGTATCATATTCTTGTTTGGTAATGGGCCCAATAAATTCATCGCAAGGCATAGCCAGGGTCCTTCTGGAAATTTGTGCCTTGACATAGGCGGTGGCTTGTCAGGTTGCGAAACCAGTAAAAAATCTTGCCAATTTTTGACAAATTGTTCTGCTTGTCTATCTATTAGTGGCAACCAAACTTTTGCTCGAAAACTTTTGTCTCGCCGGGGTGACCTTCGTGTGCCGATTCTAATGTTTGCTTTTTCAGTGATTATGGGGTTACGATTTTGTTTCCTTTCAATATTACTGGACCCATGGTAGTTTATTCCACCTTAAAGGAAAAATAAATATTTTTGTAAGATGTTAACCATGTGTCATTATTAATTTTAGAAACTGCATCTATTATAACTTGGTCCTTTTGACTTTCGGAGACAGCTTGTTAGATTTTTATTGCTTTAGGTATGATGAGGTATCCTTAGGTATCAAATGAGTTTCCTCTTGTACTTTGCACAATCTCGATAATGAGTTAGCAATATCCAGTTTACCGGGCTGGTATATAACTTTAAACTTGAAGATTTGGATTCTAAGTACCCATCTCTCTATAGGTGCAGATGGTTTCGATATTGGTTTAAATATTGTTTCAAGCGGCTTATGGCCCGTCACTAGCTCAAATTCGAATCCAGTTAAATAGAAATAGAACCCTTCTACTGATCATACGAATGCTAAACTTTCTTTTTCAGTTCGTGAATAACGTCTCATTCCGGGTCGAAAAATGCTAATGTTGGGAGTCTGGCTAGAGATTGTTTTCGTCCATCGAAATGTTTTTGGTGAAATTCGGTCCATTCGAATTTGTTCCTAGGTCAGGGAGGAATTTCCCCACTTATGTCACGAAACCGAGAAAACTTCATAATTCCTCTTTGTTTTCTGGTTCCCGGAAATCCAATATTGTTTGCACTTTCTTTTTATCTATGTCTATGTCTTGATCAGATGAAACATGTCCTAGGAAATTCAGTTCCCGGACTTTCAAAAGTCATTCAGCTTTGTTTAGGGTTACATTATTTTCCTTTAGAACGTCCATGACATTTTGTAGTCATTCGTCATGTTCTGCTTCTGTTGCGCCAAATACAATTATGTCATCGAAATACTTTAGACAATTCTTGCAAGGTGACAACATTACCTCGGCTATTTTCTGTAAAATCTCTGGAGCAGAGCTGATGCCCGACATGAGGCGCTTATATCGAAACATGCCTTCGTGGGTGATGAGTCGGCTATTAGTATTCAGTTCCAGTTGGTGGTATGCAAGCATTAGATTTAAACGAGAAGAATACATTGCATTTCTTAGTCTTATCATAAGGGAGTCAAACGTAGGCAGAGGATAATTCTCCCACAAGATGGCTTCGTTTGCTCTGCGCATGTCTGCACAGAACATCATTTCATCTCAGAATTTGTAAGCGTTTACTATTGGTGAAATCCAAGGACTGAGAACAGAAACTTGTTCGATGATGTCCCTCTGCAATGCTTCATTTAATTTATTCTCAACTTCCTTTCCCATGGAAATTGGGACTCTTCTCACGGGTTGTTGCACTGGTCTCACGTAAGGATCTATAAAAAATGTCACGAGAATGTTTTTAATTTTTGGGAACGGTGTTACTTTTTCTACTCCCTTCGCTTTTAGTCCTAATTTCAGTATTCTAAATTGTTTGGCTTTATCTTTCCCAATTAATGAGATATCTCCTTCTTCTAACACGTAAAATGATGTGATGATTTCCTTTTCTCCTGGGAAACTAGTTGTTGTTGCAAAATTGTTTTTAATTTTCAGTGGGCCTCCAGCCGCATATGGTTTAAGTGTACTTGTGATTTTGGTAGTGACATCTCACATGACGGTTATGGTTTAATTGCTTCGTTTTGCTGATCCTAAAGCAATCGCAGCCTCTGATGCCATTTTGTGTCTCGGGTTCCGAGTCTTCCGCGTTAATGAAGTTTATTCCCGACCTAAGTCGTTTACGACCTTGATTTTGTTCAAATGTTTGTCTAAAAAATGGTCTCTTTTTGGGGTTTTCGGTTTTTCAGCATCTAGCAAAGTGGCCTTGAAAACCGCACTTGTGGCATTTCACATATTTTGCTTGGCATGTTTTCGGATTTGTTGAATGGCCAGGTCTTCCACATCGCAGACATTGATCTGGCTGTTATTTATTCTTTACTCCTATTTTATTTACAGAAGCTTGTTTATCAAATAATGTCCTTGGTTCAGATGAATTTGTGTTCATGAATGTTGATTGATTTTTAATTTTCTCATATACGTGGTATAGTTCGATAATTTCATCAAGTGTTCGTTCTTTTCCGAGAATCTCCTTTTATAGTTCCAGTGCAGCCGAGCTGTCGATGATTTTATCCGTTAGATTTATTTTCGTGGCTTCTGTTTCCGCTTTGCCGAAAAAACGTTTTGACTGTCGTCGAATTTTTAGTAAGAAATTTAAGTTTTCCCCTTCTTCTCTCTTGATATTTCTGAAAGCATGTCGCTTAAATATGAAATTTAGTTTAGGAGAAAAGTATTCTGATAATAATTCACTAAATAATGTTTAAAAAAGATCATTCTATTTTTGGGATCAAAAGTTTCTATGGCCTCGGGTAAACTGTGGGCAACTTCCTGTAATTGTGCGCCACCTAATGCAGAAGTTTTTTTCTCTTTTTTTCGTAGTCTGTTATTTCCTCTGCTGCAAGATATAATTCAGGTGATCTGAGCTACCTTTCCCATTCTTTGCTAATTAAAGCTTTATCTATGCTATCACATATGTCAAATTTTGATTTGGAAATGGATCTAGGAAAACTAATAACATCTATGTAGGAAGATGAGAACGTAGTTGTAATTTTGAAAGTGTAGTTATGTAGATATCAACTGCTTATCCACTGTGCAACGACAATGAATATGAAAAAAATAGAGAGGTAAAGCAAGGTCTCGAACTATGGTCAGGAGTAGATAGCGAATCACATGTTTGTCAAGGAGTCGATCTGATTATTATGAATGAGAGCAAAACAGCATGTCGAAGGGCATACATTTGTATCTCTTAGATTGTTGTGGCTTAGAATGAAAGTAGGAATTAGAAGAATATTCATCATAGCGTGTTACGTCCCAGATGACGGTGAAAGAAGTGAGGTGAAAGACGCCTTCTGGGACACTTTTAATCATACTATAGGCACTTGGTATCATGGGTAAATAATCATTGTACTAGAAGATTTGAATGTATGCGTTGGAGTCTAACGCGAGGGTATGGAAAGGGTGCTGTGTGGTTTTGGAGATCCAAAAACAAATGGTAGTGGAGACAGATTGGTTAGCTTATGATTAGAAAAGGGCTTGTTCATTACAAATACTTGGTATAGGCATAACAAGATTCACTTGTACACCTGGTGCAGAGGTGGTAGCCACAGTATGATTCACTTTGTTATTACAAATGAGAAAATAAGAGAGCTAGTAAAATATACAAGGATGATGAAAGGTTCTGAATGTCAAACGGATCATTACCTCTTAGTTGTGAAAATTAACTTATGTCAAGGATGGAGAAGAAAAAGAACTAAAAAGATGATACAGATGCGAGTGAAGATAGAGAATTTGTAGAAACCAGAAAAGCGGATAGAACTTACAGATAAGGTAAACGAACGCCTAGAAAGAATAACTTGGGAGAAGCTAATAACAATAAATATATAAAGGGCGAATATATGTAAAATGCTCCAGGAAAGCACTGTTGGGTATGCAACTGAAATGTATGGCACTGCGGTTGTAGGAAAAATGATTGTGGATGCTTGGTGGAATGATGAAATCCGTTAAGTCGTTAACTAACAGAAAAAAGCGTATCTAAAAAATTTGACCAACACAGATCTGGCCGATTACGCTGGAATAAGAATAGATTACAAGGACGGCCAGGACAACAAGAAAAAAGTAGTAGTACAGTTAGCTGGCATTAGAAATAGCAAGGCTAAAATATTATATGAAACGGACGAAGTAAAAGACGGTTTTAGGGACTGTTTCAAGAAACTGTTGGGAGGTGAAACTATCAAACAGCACAACTGCAGCATAAAAGACGATACATCGGATAACCCGGTTGAATGAATTAATATCTCTGAGATTATGGATATAATCAAGAACTCAAAGAATGCCAAGGCTGCTGGCGTAGATGGTATTTACGCTGAAGTGCTTGAAAACAGTGATGAATATGTTCTTTGGAGGCTATGCGAGTTGATAAAGTTGTTCTAATATACAAAGGAAAAGGGGATGAAAGCAACTGCTATAATTATCCAAGGCAAAATATATTCAAAAATACTTATTAACAGGATAATGAAAATAACAGAAGAAAAGATCTGGGTTGTCCAATGTTGATTTATGCCAGGAAGATAATATGCAGATCAGATTTATAGCTTGAGACAAATCACAGAAAATGAATGTATATAAGACAGAAATTATGGTGTTTGCAGAAAAGGGTGAGGAAACAGTATGCAACATTGCCCTAGGGGCAAAGCTTAAGAGAGGGCGCACTGAGGGATGAGACCCCCAACAGGCAGTCAGTTTAGCGTCAACATCGGAGGGTAATTGTATGCATGACGAAAAGCAATACGACATTTGGAGTTTCTCATTAAATTTGGTTTATTGTTAAGGAATCACTGTTTGCTTATTAAACACCATTCCCACATCTGTATTTCCTAATTTGGAAAATATAACATAAAGATAATTTTCCAAAATCGTTATTTTTGAGGCACTGACTAGCATTACATAATTTTCCGTAATACTACCCGGTTAAGTATAGTGCTAGGGCTAGTATTCAGGAATCTTACGTAACGTTAGCCCTGAACGAGCTGCAAAAGGGGTCCTAAAGGGGGGTCTTACGGGAAATTCCGTAACGGTAGACAGTTCGTATTTTTACAAATATTAAAAAAATTATGGATGTGCTCAAATCAAAATGGTCTTGCGCAACATTTTTAAGATGTTATCATTTCTGAATACTTGTTATCGATTATATTTATTACAATTCTTCAAGACATTTGACTTGTTATCACAAATAATAAAAAACATTACATTCTCGAAAACATTAAATGTGATTCCCGTTTTGAATTTTTATTCCCCGATAATTTTCGGTTTTCCCTGTTAGTAGATACCCCGGGGAAATATGAAATGACCATACGTTTGAGTCTAGTTTAGGCTGAGTAATTCACTATAACTTGATGCAATCAACAGTCATCCTATGTAAGATGGAGTAATATTATATAATCCAGAATAATTCTATGTGTAGAGGTCATCTGATATAATCTGGAGGAATCCGAAACAATCTGGAGTATCTGAATGCAATCTGAAGTAAGACAGGGTAATCTATTCAATCCAATGTACTTTAGATTCATCCGCGGTAATGCGGGGTAATCCGCCTCCGCTGGACCGCGTTTCGAGGAGTTGTTTCCCCTTCGGTTTGACCTTTTTCATCTTCCATCAGCAGACGTAGAACAAGCTTTGCAGCCACGCGGCTCATCCCCAAACCTTGTCTCACAATTTCCAAACCAATAGTTTTTGGAAGCCCAAGGTCTTCCTCTATCTCGCTTACTATTCAACGACGGATAATTTGAGTATCCATTATAGACTCATAACCATACACTGTCTGATTGATAACGATGGTTTCCGAACATGAATGGCCAAGTTTTCGGCAAAATTTGATGCGCACTGTTTGTTCGGCGCATTCCGTCATCTTGAAATGCGACGCGTACCTGGTAAGACGCTTATTCAACTGCGTACGCTATTCGACTGAAGATTCGCAGGTCTGTGTAACTTAGTAGGGGGCCTCACAGAGGTCCCCCATAAATGTTAAATACCTGCTTTTGACAATTAGCACAACTAGGTACAAAGTTAGAGCACAAAGTCGGATACTATCCGGAGAGACCTTGTACAAAAGACGGCGAAGACAGGACTAGATTGAGACTCTGAGCTGATTGACTTCAATCGTATGTTGATGGTAAAAACTAACTGACTGAGTTGAACTGACTGACTGGTCTATCTTTGGGTCAGTTGTCAATGAGGTCCTGGATTCCACTTTTGGGTAATTGTAGTTTCAGCTTGATCTTTTATCGTGCCTGGGTTGTTCGTTGTGACTAAGACCTTTTTTAAATTAATTACCTAAGTTTCAAATCCATATCTACAGGCACAAAGCAAATGTACGTGAATAACAAACGCGCTAATTGTTCAACAATTGGTTTGAAAAAAAGCACATCTATATATTTTCGAGACGAATTCAATCGTATTGTTTGTTTTTCAATCCGACAATTAGTTTCTTTATAACAATTGCAGAACTATAAAAAATAATGTAATTGCTTAACAAATTGTTTAAACAAACAAACAAAAAAAGCTACACCATGATATTTCAGAGACGAATCTATAGGTGTTTTTAGTTTTTCAAAACGACCGTCAACACTCAACATTCTCTGGGCTGAAGTTTAAAGTCAACTTCTCCGCAGAAACTTAAAACTTTTTAAAATTCGGTAAATATTTGCCCAGTTCACTCAATAAAAATGTTTAAAAGAAAATTTTTTTGAATATTTATAGCCTCTCAAATTCTTGAAAATATTTTTACCTAACTCGAATTTTTCTTGAACTTTTGAAAAATCATTCAAAACGTAAAGAAATTGCCTTAAAATCTTCCAAATTTTCCTAGGAATTTTAAGAAAATTTGTTTATTCACTTAAAACCTTTCAAAATTCTTTCAAACCTTCTAAAGTTTTGGTTTGAAATCTTTAAAGAAAAATCTGCATTTTTAAAAATCTTTTTGATTTTTCAATCATACCAAATTCAAACATTTTTCTTCACAATCTTCTACTCTTTTTTGAAATTGAAGAAAATCTTTTGAAATAAAAATTCCTAAAATATCTAATAAGTATTCATTATTTTTTAATCTTTTCAAAATGGTAGGAAATTAATCTTCTTGGTAACTAATTTACCTTTTTGGTTGAAAGTTCATGTATTTCGTTGAAAATTAATCTCTTTTTGGTAAACAAAAATTAATCTTGTAGGTTCAAACATTATTTATTTTGCTTGCAATTTTATTTTTTATTGAGGATAAATTTTTTAACTGGAAACTAAACTATTTAATGTTTGGTTGAGCATCAATCTTCTTCAGTTGAAAATTCATCTATTTCTTTGGAAATTTTCGTATTTGGTTGAAAATTCATGTATTTTGTTAAAAATTATTCTTTTTTGTTAGAAAATGAATCTTTTTGGTTGAAAATTCATTTATTTCGTTGAAAATTATTATTTTTTTCAAATTGAATATTACTATTTGTAATTAAAAATTTAACTAAAGTTTTTGTCGGACCTTTTTTATAGACATTTAATCTTTTTGTTAGAAAATTTATTTGTTTGGTTGAAAATTTAACTTTGTCGTTGAAAATTAAGTTTATTTACTCAAAACCTTATTTCTTTAACTGAAAATTAAACTATTTCATTCTTCGTTAAAAATTTAACTTTTTTAGTTGAAAATTCATCTATTTTGTTAAAAAAATTGTCCTTTTTTGGTTGAAATTTGTTTTTTTATTGAAAATTTTACTATTTGGTTGAAAAATTATTTTTGTTGCCTAAAAACTTATTTTTCTGATTGAAAATTAAACCATTCTATTTTTTGTTAAAAAGTTTAATTTACTGCCTTAATGTCAACGGTTTACTGAACTAAGTTATCTCTCTTGATTATTTTTATGAGATAGATTTATTACCTGTGCTGTCAGTTTTATTAATTCTGACTGATGTACATACGTGTTCTTATGTTGGAGTAAGTGACGAAGTCTATGAGTTTCGCAATATTCTATTTTTGTTTAAATAAAGATAAAAATATTATTAAAAAGCATCCATTTATCAAACTTTTCCATTGTTTGCATTTTCATAACCTTGTTTTAATTATTAGATACAACTCCGAATTGAATTAATATATTTTCACTGATGACATCAATTAATAATTTTCCACTACTTAATTAATAAATGTTTGAACTGATCCAATTGGTAATTTTCTACTAATCTTTAGGATTTCACTTTCCTCTATGTTATAGTGAATTGGGACTGATAGGCTTAAGGCCCTCTATTAGAATGGGTAATCAGTTCTGAATTTTGAGGCCGCACGGTTTAAATATTTCTCTCTGATTTTTTGCATACGTCATCCACATAGTAACATTTCCAAACAAGAAGAGCTGGTTTTTCGAAAAAATGCTTATATTTTGTTTAATGATCGAAAACCTGAGTACAATAGCAGTGACTGCGACCTCAAAATTCAGAACTGATTACTCATTCTGATGAAGGCCCTTAATGGTACATGTTGGATATGTGAGAATTGAACGGCAGCGTAAATAAATGTCAAGGAAACAACACTTTATTCTAAAGCAAATATTCGATATATTTATAGCAAATAGGTACATGATTGAGTGTCTGAAGATAGAGGAATTCAGCTGTACAAATGAGAATTAAGCACTGAACAAAAGAAACTGTAGAAGAGACTGAAAGTGTGAAAAATATATATCTGTAACTGAAAGGTGCTTTTCCGACAGCTCATCACGATGAACCTGATCGGGTGTTAATTTTTTTTGCTTTGAGAAATTAGACCCATTGGCCAACCCTGTGCACGGTTTTCTCGAACGGCTTCAAGTATTGCTGGATCTGCAACAGTTCCTTGCGGTCTTTTTGAAGGTACTTCCGTTGCTGTTGAGGTTGCTGTCGAGGTTGATGTCGAGGTTGCTGTAGAACTAGAACTACCTAGTTGTTGATCATTAACACCTTGGGAAGCTTGGGAAGATTTAGCTAGATTTTTGCGACGTAGTTTCGCTTCCAAATTTTCGTGTACCTCCAGAAAATGTCGGACAGATTGATGAGAGATCGGAAACATGGACTCTGCACCTAATTTCATAAGAAAAAACATAGATATTTGAGAAGATTTTTTACACTTCGAAAATAGCTGTTATAGTAATTAAACCAATTTTTACTATTTGGTTACTATTTTCCGAAAATATCGCAAGCACAACATTAGTATAATGTCGCTACTTTGAATATGGATTCGGAATGGGATTGTGAAATAATTGACTAATTTTGTCCTGTATTCTGAAGTTCATTTAGAAACGAAAAATATTTTTAGATTAGAATCATTGAAACTCGAAGAATTTAACACTGCTCAAATCCTCACTGAATCTTCACTAAACAAATTTGAAACTGAACATCTTCAATCATCAAAATTACGATATTCAAGAATTTTTAAATTAAAGATTGTAGTATTTGAAAATATTTTTAATAATTTACTAGAGGGCATTTTTATCGTACATGGTTCACATTACAAAAAAATAATATATATCACACTTACATTTACAATAGAGGAAGATAACGAAAGTAAGGAGTAGGAAGCTAATGCTGGGCTTCATTTCAAAAGAATTTTTGTTAACTCTGACTGATAACAATTTAGACTGTATTCACTGCCGCTATCTTGATCGTTCTTATACGCGGATTGTGAGCATGTTGTAAGTTTGAATGATTCCGGAGGTTCTACATGTACATACGTTAGGTTGGTGGGGGTGATGAAGCTTATTTAAAAGTTTCACAATACTGCCTTCGTACTGTTTCAATAATGTGAAAAATATTACACAGTCACGTTATTTTCAAAATCTTCTGTTATCTGACCTTATACGCGTCTTCCGTTTATATAATGTTCTAATGACTATCAGGCGCGGATCCACAGGGTGGCGGAACCCCCTAGAATATTTTCCTTACTTTTTACTAGGAATCTGTATTATCATCGGAGATGGTAAGGATCGATCCAAAGAGAAATCACTTCACGCATACTGTGAAAATGGAAATCTACAATATCGATCAAAGTTATATCCTCTAATATAGAGAATATTTAACGTCCTCAGACTAGACGGAGTTATGAATCAAAAATTTTTGAAATTAAATTTATTCAGAAAAAAATATCGTCTCCTTTCACTACGCTGGAATTGAGCTACTAGAGAAATCGGAGGAAGAATCCCATTTTCTGAAATGATGAAATGATTTCTCTAGTAGCTCAATGGTTAGAGCACCTGAGTCGAAATCAGTTGATCTGGTGTTCGAATCCCAGCGGAGTGAAAGGAGAAGATCTTTTTCTTTCGGAATAAATTTAATTTCAAAAATTTTTAATTTATAACTCCATCTAGTCTGAGGACGTTAAATATTTTCCGTATTAGAGGATATAACTTTGATCGATATTGTAGATTTCCATTCTCACAGTATGTGTGAAGTGATTTATCTTTGGATCGATCGTTACCATCGCCGATGATAATACAGATTCCTAGTAAAAATTTGATTTGTATTTAACATCTTACATAATAGAGCGTATTTCAAAAAAAGGGATTCTTCCTCCGATCTCTCTAGTAGCTCAATGGTTAGAGCACCTTACCGGAAATCAGTTGATCTGGTGTTCGAATCCCAGCGGACTGAAAGAAGATCTTTTTTCTGAATAAATTTAATTTGAAAAATTTTCCTTACTTTTCCTTTTTTCCTTTTCGCTGGAAAATAAGAAAAAATTATGAAAAATATTAATATTTGAAAGATTGCAAAGATTATTATGTATCTATATAATAATCGACGAAAAAAAGTGCGCATCCTATAAGAAAAAAAATGTTATCAAACCTCTTATTGCAATTTGTGTCGTTTTTTCATAAATTTAATTTGCTTATTTTCAATGTTATTTTCTACGCTTTAAACTAAAAATATGCATCCTAGCGTAAGGTGGTTCTAAGCAAACTTGAAGATATAATTTAGTCGAAAAATTTTGTTAAATAAAATGTTATTGAAGCTTGTGTCCTTTTTCCAAAAAGGTAATTTTTTTATTTTTTATATATTTTTATAACAAGTGTTTATAAAAAATTTGTAGATCTTTTCTGGTTTTTATTTTTGATCTTGCTTTTAGCGAATGAAAGAAAATATACTCGTTCTATCTAAAAATTATCAATAACAAATTTGTAGGTCCTTTTTGGGTAAACAACTTTTGTCTATCAATTTTTTTTCTTACCTTGTGCCGTTTTCTAAAAAATTTAATTTGTTTATTTTTAATGTTATTTTTTACGATTATTACAAAAACTACGCGTTCTATCAAAAAAATTAATTGACACAAATGTGTAGCTCTCTTTTGTATGAGCAACTTTTGCTTATTTATTTTTTTCATAGTTTGTGTCGTTTGTCCAAAAATTAAATTTTTCAATTTTTAGTTTTGTTTTTTTACGAATAAAACAAACACCACGCATTCTATCAAAAAATAATTCATAACAAATTTGTAGCTCTTTTTTGGGTGAACAACATTTGTGTTATGATTTTTTTTCGTAGCATGTGTCGTTTGTCCAAAAATTAAATTTTTTTTATTTTTAATGCTGTTTCTTACGAATTTAAATAAAAAATACGCGTCCTATCAAAAAGTGATTTTTCACAGATTTGTAGATTTTTTACGAATGCACAATTTTTTTTATTCATCTTATTTCGTATCTTATATAGTTTGTCCACAAAATGGAATTTTTCATTTTGCGTGATTTTATTTGTGTGATCAAAATTTGAAGTTTCTTTTTTTCAAGAAAATTTAAAAAGTTGCTGTGATTTTATAGTTTTTATTGTTTTGAAAACTTCCCGGCGCCACTAAAACGTTTTTTAAATTGGGAAAATTCCAGTAAGTTTCTTTTGCTAAGAGAAAAAAATGTGAAAATTCAACTTTTAATTGTTGATCACCCTCAATTTACATTAGAAAATATTATAGGCTCTCAATATTTTCAACTAAAAGCTTGAATAAATCAATTTTCTGATGGGAATTTTTGTCGAAAGGAAATAGCTGTGCAATTTTCAGTTAATAGCCAAAGAATTTCAAATTCAAATATCTGAATTGTAAAGTTTAAAATATAATTCATGAATGCTATAACATTGACTATCTCGTATTTAAAATTTAAGATTCAGAGTTTTCAAACACTGAAAATAAAAAAATTAATTTTTTTTGTTCAAAATTAAGAGTTCCATATTTAGAACTATGGAAATTTTTCAGATTTACAGCGAAACATTTAAAATTCTTCATAAAAAATGAGAACGTTAGAGGTTGAATATTTTTCAATTAGATGTCTTGAAAATTATAAACTTTCATTTCAAATCTACAAAACTGAAGGAAACGTTTTAAATTTGTAAAACAACATCATAATGAAAAATTTTGAAATGAACAATTCTGCAAAATTCAGAAATTCCGAAAAAGCATTGAACACTGAATATTTTTGAAGTACCTCCTCATTTTGCCAAGCCCCTTTTCAAATTAATCTGTGAACAAGTTAAAAAAATTTGCCTCAAAAAAGACCATGTCAGAACTAGGCATTCAAAACCGATTTCCCAGTTTTTTCCGTGTACAAAAAATGAAGAAAAAGAGTTTATGAAGAATGAATAAAATAAAAGAATGACTCGACTAACCGTTGTGGCTTCTATGACTGTTACATGTATAATTTTTCTTTATACAGATTTCTTTATATTCTGAAATACATAATGCACTATAATATTTCATCCAAAAAAGATCTGAAAGTTTGTTATTGATCATTTTTTTGATAGGACGCGAAGTTTTTGGTTTAATCGTAAAAAATAACATTAAAAATACAAAAATTAATTTTGTGGAAAAGCGACACCATATACGAAAAAAATGAATAGAATAAAGTTGTTCACCTGAAAAAATCTAGAAACTTTGGAACAATCATTTTTGAATAGGACGCGCATTTTTTGTTTTATCGTAAAAAATAACATCAAAAAATTTACTCAATTCCACCTCGAATGACCTCTGGTAGAGATATTTTTCACTTTTTGAAGATAATATTACACGTGAGAAGTTAAAAAAAAATGCAAGAATTTGTCGGATTTTGAACATTGACTTCAAGCAAATAAAACTTAATAGTAATGCATATTATTTTTCATAACAAATGTATTGGAAATTCGAGTTTCGGTACCTGTAGAGCGGGTCAAAAAACAGTGTTTGCATCCCTAGGCTTAAAACATTTTGTTTCAGCCCTAGGGTTTGACAGCTCCGTTGCCGAAGACGGTTTCTCGAGATACGACTTTTTGTTTTAACCGACAAAAAAAATGAGTTAGTTAGTCAGTTTAAAAGCGAGCGGAGGGCCCCGATGGAGCCCACAATGGCTAAGCTATAGATTAGCAGCTTAGTATGTCAAACACTAATCGCGTTATAATTTCCTCAGGTTCCATAAAATGGGCCGTAAGGGTTTTCTGCCTGAGCCTAGCTAATGCCAGGCACTGACATAAGACATGCAAGTTGGTTTCATGCCATTTTGCATTCCCAAACCAGCTCTGATATTATGCCTGGTTTCCCAACTGCAGTTAATGTCGCTTAGCTGTTGGAGCAGATCATGATTTGCCTGCCAGCAGCGTTTTCTTTTCATAATGTCTGTACAGATGTCCTACTAGATAAAATACTAAATACAGGACGGCCAGGACCTCCACCTTGAAGACAGTAGGAGAAGACCCTTAGAGAAGCGGGTTACCATTTGCTTTCCACATATCTCTGCTTGGGATGCAGACGCGGAAAGCTTTAACGAAGTGAGCCGCCCGTGCAGTTAACGCGTGAGCCGCCCTTGAAGTTATTGCAAAATGTAGGGGCTCTTTACAGATCATGAATCCTATCGCCACTGTGGCCGTAGTCCTGATTGCTTTCGTCAAACCCCTAAACGCTAGAGTTTGTAGTCGTCGCAGCCTGTCCTGCATCGTTTCAAATTCCGCCCGTTGCCAACAGACCACGGCAGCATGTAGGAGCCTTGGTTAAGGGATAGCAGAGTAGAGCCATGCAAGAATTTAAGGCCCTGGGCACCACGTCAACACAAATGCTCTCCTGCACATTCAGAAAGTCATGACAAACTTCTTGCATTGGGTCTCCAGGTGCTTCGACCAGTTCAGCTTGCTATCTAGGATTACTTTCATATATTTACGCGAATATGAAAACGTCAGCTTCTCGTCACAAAATACAGAAGCGTCAACTTTCTGCACTTTGTAATTACTCGTGAGAATGTCCAGGCTGGTCTTTTCCGGATTTACCGAGAGCCCTGAGCTATTGCACCAGAGCTTCACGATGCGCAGCGCCGACCTTGTAAGACCCATCTACATTTCCAGATGAGTCCCCTGACTAGGATTACAAAGTAATCCGCGTATCCCTGGGTATAATATCCTTCTTTATTTAGCCTACGAAGAAGGCCATCTACTACAATGCATAACAGGGGTTATGACAGGTCACCCCCCTTTCGGCACCTACGTGACGCTATTCCCCTGACTAGGCCTTCTCCCTATCTGGTTTCGAGTCTCCTCCAGAGTAGCATGCTTCCTATCCAGCCTACTAGCTGGTCTGGCATGCCACACCTCGAAGCCTTTCGACAGATGACTTCTAGAGAAGTATTGCTGCAGGCATCCTGTACATCTAAGAAGGTGTCCACAGAATACCCTTTCTGTTTCAGCTGCTGCGTCAATTATGCCACAACAGCATGAAGCGCAGTTTCTACCGAGTAGCATGCCTGAGAAGGCGTGCTGCCCTCTGTGCAGCGGGTAGGCTAAAAGCACCCCATGAAGCTGATCGGCTGGAAATATTTTGCAACAGTGTAAACCTCATTCCAAGGTTTGAAAACGAAGGCCACTTTGTCATCCTTTCAAGCCGATGGCATGTGTTTTAAGGCAAGCATTGCCTAAATAGTTTAATCAGTGAAGGGACGATGAATTCCATGCCCTTTTGTAAGAGCGCTGGATAGATGCCATCTGCTCTTTGGTGATTTGAAGGGACAGAAGAACCAAACGGCCCATTCCACCTTGTTGTTGTCAACGACCTTGGAGGCAAAATTCCAGTCGGCCTTCTTCTTCTCTTGGCTCCAGCCTTCCACCTCTTGGTTGGTTCTAATTCGCTGAAAACCCGTAAAGTGAACTTTCATCAGGCGATTCAGCGTTACTTTTTCGTCTTCGGCAAACTCACCATCATCGAGTCTTATGAGCTCGAGGCGAGTTTCCGGATTTTTTGCCAGGATCTTGTGGAGCCTCGCTGTTTTTCGAATGTTCTTCGATTCCTCGCAGAAGCCCCTCCAATCCTCCTGTTAATATATTCTTATATTTCTATTGTATTCATACTGACACATCTGATAGATGTCCCAGTCTGAAGGAAATTTAGTTTTGTTCGCCCTGTTGCACAACACTCTAGTATTTTTACAGAGTTTTTCCAGGTGGGTGTTCCCCCATTCTGCTCATTTTCAAGACCTAATTGTGCTTGTAGGGTTGTGGTAAATTCAACAAGCCTGCCTTTGAGTTCCTCTTTATATGAGTCCCAAAGTGTATTTATTCCTAGGGTTTCTGATCTTTGAAAGCGCCGGTTTTCCTGAGTTTAACCGGCACAAGATATATTTGTAGTCCGAGAGAGACTCCTCGACAGAGACTCTCGAACCTTGCTCCTCAGTCCATCCGAGCATGAAGTCAAATCGAAAAACTCACTCCTGGTTTAAATCTGGAATGTGGCAGTATCACCCCGATTCAGAATCTCGAGCTTAGTGCCCGCTGGATATTCGATTGAGTACCCTCTGTCATTGATGTTTGTGTTCCACCACACTGCATGGTGGGAGTTTGCATCACAGCCCAACAGCAGAGAAATCTTGTTCTCCTGGCAGTGCCGAATTAGAGTCGCCACATCTCTGGGAGGCGGGGCCTTGAGCATCGCCCGGGAAATAAGCCCAGGCGATACACACTTCCAGCCTTTTTCCGCTTCTGCCCCTGAGTCTCACCTTAATAACGATGAGATCCCATATAGCAGAACTTAGGCACAAAGATCGCATCCATACTTTGGACGGCTGTGGATGCCCTTGGTGTTTTTTTTGCGCGGTCCCTTATATATGGAGCCACACCCTGCTAAGCACTAATTTTTTCCCTGAATAATCAGGGTTCTTGGATTAGGGCCATCCCTGTCTGCATCACAGACATACGCCTCGTTAGGACTTCCGAGGCGCCTTTACTGTGGTGCAAATTTATCTGTAATATTAGTATTCCCGTCTCAGCCTTTAATAGAATAATTGCGGACGTCTCCTGAAGTCCATCTTCCTCCTGCCCGTAGCCCGAGCAGGAGGATTTGTCTTAGATAATGCTGCGATATCTAAGGTCTCTTGTGAGAAGACTAGGTCGGTTTTTCAGAGCTTCAGTGTGCAAGCTCTTGACATCTGCGCACCGCTAAGGTTGACGGCCCTCGAGGAGCCAATTTTTAAAAATGTGTATGTCTGTTGCCGGGACGCACTTACGATTTTTTCAGGTAAAAGTGGTACGTGTAGCTTTCGGTGGTTGTGTGAATCTGTTTCGTGATCAGATTCAATTTTATCAATATTGACATTTAGTAATGAATCATGAAGATAATCTATTTTGCTCATACTTACGACGCGAAACGTGATTCACATCAAGCAAAACACAAGACTAACGATAGTAGGCGTTCGCCGTTTGCTTAGACCGATGTCGTATGTTAAAACTCATATAAACGTGCACCGTGCACGAATCTCCGCGTAAGAATATGGATAAATCCCTCAAATGTAAATAGCTCACCCGAAAACCATAACAGTGAACGAGTTTATATTATTGTATTTTGAAACATACAAAACTGTTGATCAAAATTACCAACGCGCGCTTACTTCAGGTTTAAGTCCTGCTTCGGCATCCTGATTGAACGTAATCGGCTACTGCTAACATTTGTGAGGTTTCCTCGACGGGGTGGCCTCCCTGAACGCCAAGTATCTCTTCGTCCCCAGCAGATGTTCCGTACCGGCTCTGCTTTCTTTGCTGCGCATTAGTAAAACTGCAACAAGCTGGCACTCTCCGCAGCTGTGGTCTGCTCTGGCCCGATTCACCCCACTGCCAAGTGCCCGAAGCCTTTGCAGCTGTAGCATCTTGGGAACTCTGTCTTCTTCTGTACTCTACAGGACATCCATCCTACCTTGAGGTATCCTGTGCGTAGAAGTCTCTCCGCTAGCTCCCACTTCATCTCTACGTTAGCCTTCAGACACCCACTGAAGGCCTTCTTCGTGATGTTCACTCTGAGCTCGCCTATCGTTGATTTACCGAAGTGCCTGCTGATGCCATCCCATATTTTCGCTGCAACTGTCGATGTGTCGAGGTCCAATTCAAATGCATCCTTGAAGGCAGGAGACAGTTTAGACCTGCCCTTTGGTGTGTTTCCAACTCAGATCAACACATAGCGTGGCCCGAACCCTCAGCCGGTTTTTTCAGCACCGCTTCAGGCGGAGCGCTCTTCTTCGTATTTTTTCTCTTGGTCTGCTTTGGTGCCAATCTGACCCCTCTATCCTCCTCTTTTAGGTTTGAGGTCTCCGTTGCACCAGTGCGGGTCCTCAGCTTCTTCGGTTGAGTGGTGTTTGGCTCAGGGGGATTCATTTTAGGCTTTCTGGTCCAGTTCCCATAGATAGGTGACGAGAGATTCCTCGCTTTTTTTGTCTATCTAGACCCTTTCTGGCGGTCGACTGACCGCCTTCGGTGCACTGCTTATCCCGTCCAGCTCCATTGATCTTTAGGCAGCTTTCTCTTCCTCAAATTGCGTGCGAAAGTATCGACAAGGAAAACACTCTTGCATCTTTTTGTTTACTCAGAATTGGCAATTCACGTAGCGCCGTCTCCATTTCATGGTGCAATTTGTCCTCCCTTTCTCTATCTTTTGGCTCCCCTTTGGTCACCGAGACGTCCAGCCCACCTACATATATTTTGCTCGCGTTTTCGTTTGTTTTGTCGCCATCTTGTTGCAACGAGTAGCTAGAAGAAAACCGACCGCACCGGTAGAGCCCCGCAGGCGGGGATAAGGTTTGAATACTCTAGAAGGCGACCTAGTATTGTATACACCGTATGTAACAGCACTATTCGGTGTCATGCACCCTGCGGCACGGTTGTTAACGCCTTGGCTTGGGTGTTTTTCATTCGGAAACATTCCTGGACAATTGTCCGCGACTGGATATTTAATTGTGTAACCGTATTCAGCAGAAACATTCGGTACAGGGCCCCTCTATCCGCAACCCGAGGACGCAATCGGTGGCTTGGTCGAAAGCCCCAGCCGGGGAGGGAAAGATGTGATACAAGTTAAGTTGTACTGCTGCCCAGTGAAAATTTGTCAGTGTACGGGAGTGCATAGTAAGAATGTGAAAGAACGACAATCTAAGGCTAATGTAGCTACTAGTGACTATCGGTAACAGGAGCGGATCCAAAGAAGTGACCTAAAGGGGCGGCGACGGAAAATTGTATACACATAAAGAGCTATGACTAATTAAATTGATCAATTGCTATCCAACTCTACGCCAGCAATGTCGAATCGCGCGCTATGCGCGCTATAAGTTTCTTATTAGTAGACCAATTATCAATATAAATGTTTCAGAGTGGCCTTTATAAACAAAAACAAGTGGTTCAACAACCTTGTTATCAAACACTTTTCCAAGTCATACAAACTAAAAACTTTCATACCAGAAAATTTTTTCAATTTGAACATTAAATACTTAACTACAAGGTAAAAGCACTTGAAACATTAGAACTCTTATAAATTTGAAATAATTAGAATTAAAATTTAATCGTTCTTATCCCATCAATTCATCAAACAATTTCATTACTCAGGGTTCTTTTTTCCCGCCTGAAAAAAGCTTATTTGCTCTCGCAGGATTTCAAAGATTTGAAGATCATTTTTAATATTTCAAAAGATTTTTTAAGGATTTTATAAGACTTTCGAGAATTTAAGTAATTCTTATGGATTTGAAAGGTTCTCAATGAGGCTTTAAATATTTCAAGATATTCCAAGCAATATCATCAGATGTCTTATAATTTTACGGGATTACACCGGATATAATGATATTTTGATGGATTTCAAAGAATTTATTCACCAGAATTACAATGGATTTCAAAATATTGAGAAGATTTTCAAACTTTTTAAATGTATGTTAAGATTTAGAAGATGTATGAGGGATTTTAAAGTGTTTTGGGTATTTTAAAAGATTCCCAAGACCTTCCAAGCACCTGGAAAAATTTTAAGCTTTTTTTACATATTATAAAGGATTTCAAATATTGTAGGTTATTTTCAAAGATTCCAAGGAATTTTGAATAGGTTTACAAAATTTTGAGTAGGAATTTTCAAGGAGCCTAATTATTTTAAGAAATTCAAAAAATTCTATGCGGTTTTAAAAAATTTCGGAAGGTTTAGAAGAATTTTATAGAAGCCGTAAGGTTTTAGGATATATGTTGAAAAATTTCAAGGAATATTGTAAGGATTTTAACTATTTAATGGGATTTGCAAAGATTTCAATTACTTTAAAGGATTTTAAGAGCCCTCAAGGTATTTAAATAAATTTTCCTGGATTTTAGGAAATATCATCAGATTTCATGCAATTTCACGGATTTGAAGATTTTTAGTTATTGTTAGGGTTTCCAAAGAATTTTAAGCAGATTAAACAAAATTTCAGAAGGAATTTCCAAGGAGTCTAATGATTTTAAGAAATTCAAAAAATTCTATGCGGTTTTAAAAAATTTCCTAGAATTTCGGAAGATTTATAGAAGGTAAAGGATATATTTATGGTTATTCATTATTATTGAATATTTTTATTATTTATTATTTATTCATTCATGGTTTTTGGGCTATATTTTAAAAGATTTTGAGGGATTTTTCAAGATTTTAACGATTTGATGTGATTTGCAAAGATTTCAATAATTTTGCGGGATTTTAAAACCCCTTAAGGTATTTCAATAAACTTTCCCGGATTTCAAGAAATATCATCAGATTTCATGCAATTTCACGGATATGAAGATTTTTGGGTATTTAAAAAGATTCCCAAGAATTTACAAACGCCTAAAAAAATTAAAAATTATTTTTAAAGATTTTAAAGGATTCAAAATATTTTACATTATTTTTAAGGATTCCAAAGAATTTTCAACAGATTTAACAAATTTCAAGGAGGAATTTTGAAGGAGTCGAATGATTTTAAGAAATTCAAAAAATTCTATGCGGTTTTAAAGAATTTCCTATAATTTTGGAAGATTGAGAAGAATTTTATAGAAGTTGTTAAGAGATTTGGTCAGGATTTTAAAGATTCAATGAGATTTGCAAAAATTTCAATGACTTTGAGAGATTTTAAAAGCCCTCAAGGTATTTCAATAAATTTTCCGGATTTCAGGAAATATCAGATTTCACCCAATTTCACAGATTTTTAAAGAGATTTTGTTGGATTTCAACGGATTGTGAAGATTTAAAGTAATTTTATATTATTTCGAGGGGTATCGGAAGGAATTTTATAAGATTGAAGGAATTTTAATAGAAAGTCAAAGATTTTAAGAGTTTTCAATTTTTTTATTTTACGGACTTCTTTTTTTGTAACTGATATTAAAAGAGTCGTAGATCGTTAATTAGGACGACAGTATCCGCAAAAAACCTACCGAATCCTTGTTTTTACATAGTGAAATTTAAAAACATGAAACCTGCAAAACTGATTAAGGGCAAATTTGATTTCGGTTAAAATTTAATAATATTGAAAATTGTGGAGGGTTTTAGGTGATATGAAGGATTTTTGGGTATTTCAAAAGATTTCAAAGAATTCAAAAAGATGTCAGTGGATTTAAAACATTTCAAAGAATTTAAAACATTTGAGATTATTTTCGAGGATTCCACGGAATTTTCAAAAGATTAAAAAAATGTCAAGAAATTCCCAAAGAGTCTAAGGATATCAAGGAAATCAAAAAACGATTGTATACGATTTCAAAGAATTTCCTAGAATTTCGGTAGATTTAGAAGGATTTTATAGGACGTATAAGATTTGAAGAGATTTTAAAGATTCCAAGAGATTTTTAGAGGATTTCATTGGGTTTGCTAGAATTTGCAAAGATTTCTATGACTTTAAGGGATTTTGAAAGCTCTCAAGGTATTTCAATCAATTTTCCAGAATTTTATAAGATTGAAGGAATTTTAATAGAAATTCCAAGATTTTAAGGGTTTTTAATTTTTTTATTTCAAGGATTACATTTTTGTAACTAATATTCAGAGAGTCATAAATCGTGATTGAGACGATAATATCTGCTGAAACTAGCGAATGCTTGTCTTAACATTGTGAAATTTAAAAACTGACCACCTCCAAAACTGTACATTTTAAATAAGTTTTTAATTATCAAAAAGCCTAACATAACAAACTAAATATTAAGAAATTAGTAACGTTCCTTTTTGAACATTTAAAAATTGAAAAATTCCAAAGAAGTATCTGCAAATTTAAATCTTTAAAGCTAAACAACTTTAGTATCAAGGCTTTGAAAATTGAATCATATTAGAATTGCGCATCAAAAACTATAATTTTGAATTAAAATTATAGAAACTTCAAAGGTGATAAAATTTTTTGTACTTTACTGTCATTTTTGCAGGTCCAAACTGAACAACTTAAAATTGAATCATCCTCAAATCAGGATCTTGAAATCAAATCAATAAAAACTAATAAGTTTCAAATTCTGCATCACACTCTCTAAAATTTATCATTCTGATCTAGAGTATAAAATTATTAACTTGAATCTGAATTATAAAGCATTTCCATGCATGTGAAACCACTTCATGTCACTAAAAGTCACAGATGATGTTAAAACTGACGAATCCTAAAATAAACTGTCATATCGACAGTTGGGCAATGAAAATAATGAATTTTAAGATTATCATAAACAATCATTTGCAATTTTTCAAATGTTATTATTTTTATAATTTTTCCCTATTTTGCATTGAAAAGGAAAAAGTGAAATTAATAAAAAATTATAATGCGAAAAAAAGGTTGATCAAAAGCTCCTACAACAATTTATATCAAATGAATCAATTAGAATATAATGAGATCAGGTACAAGTTAACAAGTCAAATTAAACATATATTTGAGAATTTAGAATTTTAACACTTAAACAACCGCGTTTTTATATTCAACTTTTCCTTTTTGTACGTGTATAATTGATATAATCTTTTTCAAGTTAATATATGCTTCTTAATTAATTCCTAAATTTTCACTAACCAATCAAAAGTTTTCTACTATTGAATCAATAAATATTTCGACTTATCAATTAGTTATTAGATAGGTTGGCAGAATTTCACAAGTATAATTGGTATTACTCAAATATAACACGTTAAAGGAAAATATATATACATATTTTCGGTAAATTAACATGTGAATAGATATTTGTACATATGAGACAATTTATGAATATAGCTAGGTAGGTCTTTAATTTTTCATATATTCTTTTTCTACAGAACAACTAGAAAGTACATATGAAAGAGGTAGAGAAAGCTGTAAAGGAAGGGAGGGAATGGGAAGTGATAAACAGGTAAAGAGGAGGAAGGAAGGGCATAAATGAAGAAATAGGAATGAAAGAGTGGACAAAACACTTCAAGGGACTGTTAGGAGGGGTGGAAAATAGGGTAAAGGGAGAAGGAAGAAAAACGGTAGAGGCAGACGAGGACAGCGCAAACGAGATTAGTAGGGAAGAGGTGAATGAGGCGATTGATCGGTTGAAAAGAAATAAGGCAACAGGGGAAGATGGCTTGGAAAATGAAGCACTGAAATATGGGGGATTCGGAGTGAGAGATGTGGAAGATTTGCAATTTGGTATGGAAAGGAGAAGGGTGGCCGGAGGAATGGAAGACAGGGCTGGTAGTGCCGTTGATTAAGAAAGGAGAGGGGAAAGGGGTAGAGGAATATAGAGGGATCACACTCATGTCGGTGGGATATAAAATTTATGCGGTAGTGCTTAGAAGGAGGTTAGAAAGACAGGTGGAAGAAAAAGGAAGTATACCACACAATCAAACGGGTTTCAGAAAAGGGATGGGAACCATAGATAACATCTACGTGCTCAGTTATCTAGTCAATAGGAACCTAGGGCGAAAGAAAGGGAAACTTGTTGCACTGTTTGTCGATTTTAAGGCAGCATTTGACTCAGTTAACAGGAGGGTGTTATGGGTAACCATGAAAGAGAGAGGAGTAGACGAAGTATTAATAGAGAGGATAAAAGAAATATTTGTGGAAACTAAGATAAGGGTGAAGATAGGAGACAAGAAAGGAGAGGAATTCTGGACAGGAAGGGGCCTCAGGCAAGGGTGTCCGTTGAGCCCATTTCTGTTTAGTATTCTTCTGGCAGATTTAGCGGAGAAGTTGGAGAGGAAAGGGAAAGGGGGAACAACGCTAGGAACAAGCAAAGTATACTCACTAGCATATGCAGATGATGTAGTGCTAGTAGCGGATGATGAAAGAGGTATGAATCTGTTGATGAGTGTTCGAAGACTATGTGAAAGAAAAGGGTTTAACTGTGAAGCTGAACAAGACTAAGATGATATGCTTCAGAAATAAAAGGGGAAGATTAGAGTATAAATGGAAGATAAATGGCGTGGTTATAGAGTTGGTGGATGAGTTTTGCTACCTAGGATTTTGGTTCGAAACGAGAGGAGGAAGCGAGCTGCAGATGAGAAAAAGGTTAGAATGCGCGAGTAAAGTAATGGAACAAGTATGGGGCATAGGAAAAAGAAGGTTTAAGGACGACTGGAAGATGAGAGTATGGATGTTGAAAGTTTTAGTATGGTCAGTGTTAAGCTATGGAGTGCAAATCTGGGGACGGAAAGAATATAAGAGAATGGAAAGTTTGCAGGAGAGATTTTTGAGATGGGTTATGGGAGTGAGTGGGAGCTGCCCAGGTTATGCTAAGGGAAGAAAAAGAACGGGATAAAATGGTGATGAGGCAAGTGGAAAGAGCCTGGAACTTCGAAGAGAAACTAAGAAGGGGAGAAGGAAGCAAAATTGCACAAGCGTGTGCCCGGGAGGTTATGGATAAAGAGAGGAGGGGCAACGTGGGGCGTTCAAAATGAGAGGATGAGAGATATGTAATGAGGTTTGAATGTGGTATGCAAGTTAGGGGTAGAGAATGGGAGGAAATAGAGGAAGACGTTTTCAAAGCCTCAAAATTCCACTCAGTGTCTGAAGCTAAATTGTTTCACAAAATGCAAAAAGTATTGCAATTTTATCCGGCCTATTATAGATTTTGATTTCTTGACCGTTCAATATGATGAACACGATTCATTTGATCTTATACAGCGAAAATTTTTTTTCCAAAAATGTCGGTGTTCAAAGTTTGCGCTGTGTGGAAAATCGCCCATTCAGTAATGTAGCAAATAGCTATAAATCATAATTTGGCGCATTTTAGAGCTTACAGTAAGAATAATTTTTAAATTCGTTTTTGGATTATAATGTTTTTATTCGGAAATAATACATTATATTGATATTCAGATTATTCTTTCATTAAATTTAGCTAACTATCCCGTGGCGGCCTGGAACTATTGAGCCTGGGAGTATTAGACATGTGACTGTTAGGCATGGGACTATTAGGCTTGGAGCTACTAGGCCTGGGACTATTAGGCTTGGAGCTACTAGGCTTGGGACTATTAGGCTTGGAACTACTAGGCCTGGGACTATTAGGCTTGGAACAACTAGGCCTAGGACCAGCATGTTGGGGTGATGGTGACCGTATATTATCTTCATGGCTTTCCAAAGGTGCCTCAAGTCCGATCGCATAAGAGCCATCTGGCTGTAAAACACGAACTTTGGAAAATGGTGGTCGATAAAATGCAATTCGGGGGGGTTCACCTTGTTGACCTTGTTCGCGACGTAGATCTTCTATATTTTCTTGATCAGCAAGTAGTTGTTCATGAATTTCGTGTAGTCGACGTTCATAATCTATAAGTCGTTGATTTCTTTCATGTCGTTTTTGAAGAGTTGGAGCATTCGGATTCATAAACTCTGCACCTAATTTCGTAAGAAAAAATGGAGATTTTGGTCCCTATGAAAACAAGTGTTATAGAAATTATAAATATTTCGTATCGGGAAGACTACCCTACAGTAGATAATGATTCACAGTGGATAATCTTGATTAACTAGAGAACCAGCCAAGAATGTTAATTGGTTCTTTTAGTATAACATTTCGTCAATGATACTACCTTGTCTGACGAATTTTTACTAAAAAAGTATAATTCGTTATTTCGTTAGAGAAAAAAAATTTGTTTTTAGCATGCCCATATACATCCCAGACATCCTGGGAATATCCCTCGCTGTGCGGGAACAACAATGTGTCATGGCCGTCATGTTGGTCGGGTATAAGAGATTGAAAATATTTTAGAAAGTGTTCATGAAATGAATCAATGTTAAATAAAAATAAATGAGCGATTTCTTAGGAAATTGAATTTTCTGAAAATAAAGTCCTCCTGAAAAGTTCAACAACCTTGACTTTGTATCATTGCTGTTCTTTCAATTTAGAGTTTTTGTTTTCTCGTTTATTTTGATTTGAATGATTTAAAAAAATTCAAATTCGATTTTTTCTAAATAAAATTAACCAGAAAAAATTTTAATCAGTAGCATTTACAAAGGACCGAAATTTAGGTTTTTCTGAGTATATGGAAGTTTTGTCGAAACTTCTTGTTTTCCTACCATTATACTATCATGCCCAGGTGTAATGCCAGAAGTGCTGATCTATTTTTCGACTGACATAATACTACTTAGTTATTAATTTTATGACAATTGTTTCTGAAGAAATAGTTAACTTAATATATAGGCATCATTTAATAACGGAAATTCTTCCTTTTTGTTGCAAATTGAGGCATTTAAATGCTTTGAAAATTTTTGCTACCTAATATAGTGTTGTTTCCCCTAATTGATATCACCGCTTCGAACTTTACTTCGAAATTACCTATTTTAATACACTGAGCCAAGAATTCCCGTGTAGTTCGGGTTCACACCCCAATAGTTCGGGTGCTTTCTCTTTTTTTCTGTTTCACACGAAGGTTTGGCGCGCTTGCACTACTGAGACGTGCAATCACCCCGAACATTCGGGTGTTCATCTGAAACAGCAGCGGCCGAAGTGGTGGGGCGCCCGCCCGAATAGTTGGGGAGCTTGCACGAATGATTCGGGAGATTCGAGTCGTCAACCGCGTTGGATGTTGCGCGTTCGACGTTTGCGCATGTTCGCTAATGGCCGCAGCTGATGAACATCAGGCTCTTCCCGAATGTCACTGTTTCTAGTTTATGTCGATTTTATTGTTCGTGTGCGAGATGTAAGTGGAATAAAGTGTAACTAGTTATCTGGTTTTTCTTTGGATAATCATTAACGAAGGTAAGAGAAATATAAAACATTATTCTTTGCTTGCACATGAGTCGAAAAATCAAATCATTAGCGAACATGCGCAAACGTAGAATGCGCAACATCCAACGCGGTTGACGACTCGAACCTCCCGAATCATTCGTGCAAGCTCCCCAACTATTCGGGCGGGCGCCCCACCACTTCGGCCGCTGCTGTTTCAGGTGAGCACCCGAATGGTCTTAAAGAAATACCTAAAAGACTGTATTTAAAATATTTTCACGAATTTAAAAAATAAATTTTGTCAGTGTAATATTGATCAAACACATCTATCATTTTAGTAAATTCGGTTTTAAGAAAATTGTCTTAGTTTTTATTTTCCCGAAAATATTCAACAAATTTATTTTAAATCAGTGTCTTCAGAAATAATAAAGATTATTTTTATAAATAATAAAGTAAAATTGCTGAATAATTTAAATGTAATATAACTTTAGTTTTGTATACGCGGTATACGTATTCGATAAATCTTATTGTATGTATTTAAGGAATCTTCCTTAGACCACCATTATTGCAGGTATCAAGGGTGATGCTTTCATATATGAAAAGTCTTTTATTAATGTGATTAAGTCATACAAGAAAAAGCCCTCTGGCAACCACATTTTTAGTATGTACCGGAATGCCATAATATAATTTTTTATTTAAGATAAATAATTTTTTAATTATAAAAAAGTAATTTTTCTTAAACTTTTGTAAATGCACAAAATTACAGAACAGAAGTCTATTTTTGAGTAATTACATCCATATGAAAATTTTTTGGAAGAATTCATTTTAACTAGAAGGAGGTAATTTTTCTTTAACATTTTCAAATACACAAAATTAGACAACATAAGTCTATTTTTGAGTAATCACATCCTTATCAAAAAGAATTGTATTTCGAAAGAATTCATTTTAACTAGAAGGAAGTAACTTTTGTTGAACTTTTGTAAATGCACAAAATTACACAACAAAAGGACGTTAAGTTTTATATTCCAGGATTTTAAAAACTAATATCCAAATTTTATGGCTTAATATCTACATATCGTCCATATGGTTGCATGAGGTCTTAAGCCACACCGTTTTCAAAAATTACTTTTTTACTGACAATGAAGCATTATTTCCGGAACGCCTCATGTACTTAAAGGACCAGTTTGACGGTTCCAAAGAGACTTTCAAAATCATAAGATCTTAAGCAGAGCCTCGAAGTTATTTTTTTTAAATTTTCTCTGCTAATTTATATCGTGGTCCACGAAATATAGGATGAGAAAGGCAAGGTGGGGAAGAAGTGTCGACGGGGGAGAGGGTTATCTGGACGAGGGAGGCGATAGAGAATTATAAGGAGCAGTTAGAGAAGGTACGCTTCGAAGGGGAGACGGTGGAAGAGATATGGGAGGATTTAAAAGAGAAAGTGAAAGGGTGCGTCCAAAACAAGGTATTCAAAAAGAAGAAGAAAAGAATGGTGAAGCCGTGGTGGAATAGGGAATTTAAAAAGATGAAAAGGAAGGTGAAGAGGAAGTATAAGAAGTAGAAAGAGGGTACTGCGACAAGGGAGGAGTACGTAGAAATGAGGAAGGGGTTTAGATTGATGTGTAAGAAGAAAGAACAGGAAAAGGAGAAAGAGCTGGAGGAGGAGTTAGGAAATGTTAAGACAGAGGGGGACGTCTGGAAGATAATAAATAGGTTTAGGAAGCGTAGAGTAGGGATAAGCGACAAGATAGGGAGTGAGGAGTGGAGGGAGTTTTTTAAAGAATCATTTCAGGACTCAGATTCAAGGAAGAGAGATGATGGGAGTAGAAGAACGGGAGAGGCAGAGATGGAGGAGTTGAATGACGAGGAGATAGAGAAACAGATAAGGAAGTTAAGAAGGTCAAAATCAGCAGGGCTGGATGGGGTAGAGAACGAAGCATGGCTGTTTAGTACATAAGAGGTTAGGGAGAGGCTGAACGAGGTAGTGAAGAAAGTATGGAGGGGGAGGGATTCCCACGAGGGTGGAGAGAAGGGTTAATAGTACCTCTGTATAAGAAAGGAGATAGGGATAGGCAGGAAAATTATAGAGGAATTACGCTAATGAATACGGCGTATAAAGTATACGCGATGGTGGTGGCGGAGAGGCTGCGGAAGGATGTCGAGGGGAAAGGAATATTGCCGGAGACGCAGGCGGGCTTTAGGGCAGGCAGGAGTACTATCGACAATATCTAAGTTCTGCAGCACGTGGTGGATAGAGAATTAGCGAAGAAGGGGTCGAGAGTGTACGCGTTTTTTGTGGATCTAAAAGGCGCTTTTCCGTCGGTGGATAGGGGGAGGTTGTGGAAGGCGATGGAGGATAGCCGAGTGGAGAGAGGCCTGATCGAGAGGGTGAGGGAGATATATGAAGAGACCAAAGATAAGGTAGGAGGAGGACAGGGGATTTCGGAGTGATTCTGGATGGATAGGGGGTTAAGACAAGGGTGTCCGCTTAGCCCAAAGCTTTTTGCGATTTTAATTGCGGATATGGAAAGTAAGCTGGAGGCCGGAGTGGTAGGAGGATTCAGGATAGGAGGGGTTAGAATTTGGTCGCTAGCGTATGCAGATGACATAGTGTTGTTGGCAAAAAGCGAGGAGGCCTTGAAGGAAATGATGAAGAGGCTGAGAAGGTACCTGGATAAGAACAGGTTAGAACTGAATGCGGAAAAGTCCTAGGTTATGGTTTTCAGAAAAGAAGGTGGAAGTGATGAGAAAGGGGAGTGGAAGTGGAAGGGAAAACCGGTGCAGGAGGTGAAAGAGTTTGTGTACCTGGGCTTCTTGTTTCGGAGGAATGGCGGAGTGGATGGTCACATGAAAGAGAGTGTGAGGAGGGAAAATGTGGTGATGAGGCAGGTGTGGGTGTTGGGAAATAAGTTATTCGCAGATGATTTTGGAAGGAGAATGAAATTGTTTGACTCACTAGTGATGAGTGCGCTATTGTATGGAGTAGAGGTGTGGGGTGGAAGGAAACCGAAGAGGTAAATAGGGCACAGGAGAGGTATGTAAAGTAGACACTGGGGCTGGCAAGGAACACGCCTCATTATACTGTCAGGAGGCAGACGGGGAGAACGAGTGTAGGGATTCTAGCGGGGAGTCGGGCGTGTAAATATGAGAAGAAATTTTTGGAAGAGGGGGGGAGTAAGCTGGTTAGGGAGTGTTGGTGAGAGAAGGAGAACAGGAGAGGGGGTGGGAAGATGGAGGTTGAAAGAGAAAGGTATTTTAGAACGAATGGACTGCAGATGGATGAAGTGAGAAGGATGCATGAGAAAGGAAGGTATATGAGTTGGTTAATAAAAACAGCATGGAGAGAGAGAGAAGAGAGCAGGGGAAGAGAGAATAAGAGAGACAAGGTTTAATGGGAACTATGTTTGGATTATGCCAAGGGCGAGAGCGCAATATTTGTGTGAGAAAAGAGAGAAAGTAAGTCAGGAGCTTAGAGCGAGGATGAGATGTGGGTGCATGGAGGGTTTTAATAGGTTCTGGCTCGCTAGGGAAAAGAGGATGTGTGAACTATGTGGGAAGGGGTAGGCAAGAGTGGAGCATTGGTTGGAGGAGTGCGTAGATGTGGAAAGGAGTGGGATAAGCATGGAGGTATTGATGCATGAAAGAGGGGACAAAAGGGCAGTAGCATGGGTGAAGGAAGTCTTGGGTAAGATGGAGAAGAAGAGAAGGAAGGAGGAAGAGGAATGGAGAAGGAAATATTGTAAATAGAGGAGGAAGTTATTATGAGTAAATGTAAATATTGTAAATAGTAGATAAGTATTAGGGATTAGCCGCGGAGGCAGAGTTTGGTAATGCGAGGCAAAGCAAGAAAGTAGGGACATGCGTGCGAGGCGAGGCGAAGCGAGGAAGGCAATGCGACAAGATCGAGCGGCGTTAGAGATAAGGTGTGGAAGGATCTTAGTTTTAAGGGTTATTTTTAAGAAAATTCTGTAAAAAATGGAACTTCAAACAAGTCAATTTTTTAAGGCCAGCAGGCTAAAAAATAAACGTTTATCTAATCTAAATCTAGTATCAGGAATTGTTTTTGTTTCATCCGTGTTACCCACACGTAAGTTATACAAATTGAATCTTCATGCAGATTAAAAATAATGCAAGCTTTTGAAAATTAAAAGGCTACATATTAAACTTTTTCATGTTTACTCATACCTAGAAGACTTTTTATTTTCTAGAAAAATGTATTTTTGTAGAGTAAGTGGGTTACGACCTTATGAACTCTCAACCCTACCATTAGTTTTTTTGTCTGTCCTATTGAATTTTATTTTTTTGCTTACGACCTTATGCTTCTAAAATTCAAGATCATAAACAGTATAATATATTTTTCTCAGTTAATTCTGTCACAGGGTGTACTGTCGTCTTCTATAAAATTTCGTGATGTTTCAACGTTTGCATACATTGAAGGGATTATTTTGAACGTGAATAAAGAATATATAAGTGAGCATATACATTATCTTTATAGAGACGACGTAGTCTATTTCCAGGGTTCAGCATATTTACTCTTCTCATTGTTTCAATAATGTTAAAATGTTAAAAAATCGCTGATTTTATTTTTCAATTTATGAATTTTTTCACCTTTTCCAATGGTATAACCTTCTTTTAAGTATTACATACAGCCCTGAATGAATTTATAAATTTTCACTAAGGAATCAATAGGTTTCCAAAACCAAATTAGCAATTTTCCACTACTCTTTAGAGGCACACTCTTCTGTAATTGAATGAGTAAAATTGCACTAGTAGTTACTGAAATTTTAGTCACTGACATAGATTTGTAGAATTTTTGTGACTATTTGTTTTGCGTTACGAAGTTAATTATTAGAAACATTAGTATGTTTTTCAATTTGAAGCATTTAAAAACATGAGAATGATAACTGTATAAAGAACAATAAGTTTGAAGTTTTAGAAAACTGAAAACTCAATCAAGACTATTTCCTTTTTTCCACCTCCTACGCAGAGCAAATTTTTTCTTCACAGTTTTATATCTTTCGTGTTCCCTTTTCAGGCACAAATATTTTCTATTATTTCATCAAAATTTTATATTTATGAGCCTACCACAGAAAAAGTTTTTTTTCATTCAGTAAAACTTTATTTTTTCTTTTTATCCAGTTGACTTTCTCATGTCTTGATTGAAGCTTAAAGAATTCAAACTGCTCAATATATAGCCATGCAGAAGAAAAAGTGGGCTATAAATAATTTCATGGTCAAATTGAGATTTTTACGCTGAAGGGGACGAAATTCGACTTACAGCTAAGCTTACATTTAACTATCTCGGCATAATTTTTTGTGTGTATGTTACCCTCAAGCGTAAAAATCTCAATTTGACTACGAAATTACTTCCAGCCCACTTTTTCTCCTGCAGGACTATAAAGAGTGCAAAAAAGCTATTTTTAAAGAAGAAAAACAATTTTGAAGCATGGTTTTCTCAAAAAATCAATTTTAATTTTGATTTTCAAAAAACAATTCATAATGAAGAGAAAATTGTTATCATTGTCTTGAAGTACATGAAAAGATCTTTCCAAAATACTATAATAAAAGTCCAATCGGCTAAGGAAGGGATGAGCGAAGAGGGGAAAGAATGGTACTAGTGAAACTGAAGAAATGGGAACATAAGAGAGAAGTGATGACAAAAAAGAGGGTGTTATATGGAAGCTCGGTGAGAATAGAGGATGATCTGACATGCGTAGAAAGGAACATGCAGTATAAGTTAAGGAAAATAGCGGAAGAGGAAAGAAAAAAGGGAAGAAGAACATGGGTTAAGTATGGGAGAATACAGATAGAAGGTGTATGGTGGAATTGGGACGAGGACAATGAACGGATAGTAAATAATGAGGTGTCGGGAAACTAGGAGAGAAAGGAACAAGGGATAAAGAAATAAGAAATAGTAGGAAACAAAAAGAGACGAGAAAAAAAAGTAGGGAAGATTGGAAGATATGCTACTGGAATATAGCAGGCTTAGAAAGAAAGGATAGGGAGTTTATGAAAAATTTAACACAATGGGATGCAGTAGTAATGATGGAGACGTGGCTAGATGAAAAGGGATGGGAAAGAGTAAGGGGGAGATTACCAAGAGGTTACAAATGGCAGATTCAAAATGCAAAGAGGAAGAATAAGGAACGAATGTATAACAGAGAAGGATAAAAAAGAGTTGATAGGACATAAAGAAGGATTGATAGTAGAAGAGATAAATATGGGAGGAGAGGAAAAATCAGAGGAGATGAGGGAACTGATGGAAGAAAATAAGCAAGAGAGTAGGCTTACAATAGGAGGAGACTTTAATGCGAGAGCAGGAGATAGAGGAGGAAGGGAATGGGATGGAGAGCGAGAAAGAAAATCCAAGGACAAGATACTGAATGGGGAGGGAAAGAAGTTGTTAAAGGGCCTAGCGGAGATGGGATGGCTTATCCTAAACGGAAGTATAGAGTGGGATGAGGAAGAGGAATATACACGTTTAGGAGGAAAGAGGGGAACAGTCATTGATTATGTGGTAGTGGACGACAAGGTAAGAGAGAAGGTTAAGAAAATAGAGGTAGGTAATTATGTAGATTCGGATCACTTTCCCTTAATAGTTTCAGTAGAGGGAGAAATGAGTAATATCAATAAGGCTAAAAAGGAAGCAAAAGTAAAAAGAGCAGGAAGAGGGGATTAGTCAATGAAAGGTAAAGAAAAGTTTAAAGAAAAAGTCAGGAATATCAAAATGGGGGAAGGAAATTTAAACGAGGGAATGGAAATAATTATAGGAGAAATAAAAGGAGTGTTAGAGTGCACAGGCAAAAAAGAAGTTAGTGAAGGAGGGGATAGAAGTGGATGAGAATTGTAAACAGAAGAAGAAAGAAGTGAAATGGAAATTAAGAAAATGGAGAAAAGGGGCAAGTAGTGGAGAAGAATATAGGAGAAAAAAGAAAGAGTATACTGAGTTGTGTGATCAAAAAAAAAAGAGGAGGAAAATAAAAGGTTTGAAGAATAAGCGGAAAAGGCTAGAACGGAAGAAGAGGTTTGGAAGGTGGTAAATAGAGAGACACGAAGAAGGAAAAGAGTAAACCAGGATATTGAGATGGTAGAATGGAAAAAATATTTTATGGAATTACTAAGAGGGGTAGAGAGGACAGTTAGGAAAGGAGGAAAAGGTGGTAGGGAAACAGATGAGGAGGAGGACATTACAAGGGAAGAAATAGACAAGGTATTAGGGATGATGAAAGATGGAAAGGCAGCTGGTATAGATGAGATTCCAAATGAAGTATGGAAATATGGGGGGACAGAATCAAAGGAATGGGCATGGATAATGTGCCATAGAGTATGGAGAGGAGAGGGGTGGCGAGAGTTATGGAAAGAAGGAGTAGTGATACTAATAGTGAAGAAAGGCAAAGGAGGAGAGGTTAAAGATTACAGCGGAGTGGCACTAATGCCAACACTGTATAAAGTATATGTGCCTGTTCTATCGGAGAGGTTAAAAAAAGAAGTTGTTGAGAAAAAGATAGAACCACCGAATCAGACAGGGTTTAGAAAAGGGATGGGGGTGATGGACAATATATATATTCTGAACTATTTAGTAAATAAAAGGATTGAAAGGGAGAAAAGGGCAATGGTAGCAATATTCGTGGACTTGAAGACGGCGTTTGACTCATTACACCGAGGCGAGATAGAGAAAGTTCTGGTGAAAAAGGGGATACGAGAGGGATTATTAAAGAGTGTATCGGAAATTTTTAGAGAAACAAAAAGCAAGCTAAAGGAAGGAGAGCAAGTAGGAGATAGTTTCTGGTTGGTGAGAGGAGCAAGGCAAGGATGTCCTCCGAGCCCACTTTTATTTAATATATTAATGTCAGACTTGGAAGAAGAAATGAAGAGAAAAGGTTGAGGAGGAGTAAGGATACGGAACGAAAAGATATATACACTGGCATACGCAGACGATATAGTGTTGATGGCAGAGGATGAAGAAGGGATGGCGAGCTTAATTACAGGATTAGAGAAATACTTAGATGGAAAAAAGTTAAATTTAAATGTAGAAAAAAAAAGATAATGTGGTTTAGGAAAGGAGGGGGAAGAAAGAAAGAATGGACGGGGAGATGGAAGGGAATAAAATTAGAAGAAGTGAAAGAGTTTAAGTATTTGGGATATAACTTGCAAGCAAATGGAAATCATAGAGTTCATATAAGAGAAAGGATAAAAAAAGCAGCAGGGGTAATGAAACAGATATGGGGAATAGGAAAAAGAAGGTTTGAAAAAAATTGGAGAAGGAGAGTCTGGTTATTTGATAAGCTGGTATGGCCGGTATTAGGTTATGGAGCAGAGATATGTGGATGGAAAGAAAGGAAAGAGATTGAGAGTTTACAAGAAAGGTATATAAGGTGGACGCTAGGGGTAGACTGGAGGACACCGGGATATATGGTGAGAGAAGAAGCGCAAAGGGATAAATTAAGTACTAGAGCGGGAAAAAGAGGGCCTGGAATTTTGAGACGAAGCTGAGGGAGGGAAAGGTAGGGGAGTTAGTGAGAAAGTGTTTGATGGAGGTAGAGGAAAGGAGAGGGAGGGCGATGGAATTAAATAGATGGGAAGAAGAAAGGAGGGAGTTCTTCAAGGCTAGAGGTATAGAAGACGGGACTGGAATCAACTATGAAGAAGTGGAAGAAAGGGATAGGGAAAGACAATTAATAGAAAGATGGGGGATGATTGAGGAATCAATATATAATAAATGGTATAAGATGATAAAAAAGGAAGGAATACCAAAGTATTTAGAAAAGGGATGGGGAGAGAAAAGATGGACCAGAATAACAAGATTCAGATTGGGAATCGAGGTAAGGGCAGGTATGTATTGGGAAAAGAAAGAGAACAGGAAGTGCAGAATCTGTGAATGGGAAGAGGAAACATGGGAGCATGTAGGAGAGGAATGGAACATAAAGGAAGCTGGCAAGTGAATGTGGTGAAGATTCTAGGGAATGATGGTTTGGGCGAAGAGTGGATGAAGGAGTTAGAGGGTGCTAGGGGAGCAAATGAGAAAGAATGAAAGAATGGATGGAAAAAAATGGCAAAATGGAGTTACAAGAGAAGTGAAAGGAAAAGGAAGTCGCTTAAATTAGAAGCGTAAAAATTTGTAAGTAGTTGTTATGTAATAGCAAAAGTAAATTAAGTTGCGTTATCGCTCTCTCTCTCTCTCTCTCGCTTGCACTCTCGCTTTCGATCGCTCGCTCACTCGTTTGCTAACACGTTCCAAATTGCGCTACCGTCAAAAAATAGAAATAAGGATATAGATATAAGATTTTCTGTAAATAGGTGTAGATAACTGTAAATAGTAAGGATAAGATTTTATAAAACATGCAGAAGGAAGTGTTGTAAGAAATGGAAGTCATGTAAACGCTTAGGGGACACATTATGAATAAAGAAAAGAAGTCCAATCGGCTAATGCTAAAAGAAGTTACACTAACGCGAAGGTGAAAAACCATCTGAAAAAGTGAAAACTTCGGTTTGCTGAATTAATATACATCTACTAGGACTATAATTCGGCAAGGTTTTGAACCCAATAAAAAAAGCGATAATTTTAGGTGGAAACACTTGGCGTATTCTGCCCCATATATTGAGCAGTTTGAATTCTTTGAGCTTCAATCAAGACATGAGAAAGTCAACTGGATAAAAAGAAAGTTTTACTGGATAAAAAAAAATTTTTTCTTTTGTAGGCTCATAAATATAAAATTTTGATGATTGAGTTTTCAATTTTTTCAAACTTCAAGCTTACTGTTCTTCATCCAGTTATCATTCTCATGTTTTTAAATGCTTCAAATTGAAAAACATATTATTGTTTCTGATAATTAACTTCGGAACGCAAAACAAATAGTCACAAAAATTTTCTAAATCTATGTCAGTGACTGAAATTTCACTAACTACTAGTACAATTTTACTAATTCAATTACAGAAGAGTGTGCCACTGAAGAGTAGTAAAAAATTGCTAATTTGGTTGTGGGAACCTATTGATTCCTTAGTAACAATGTATGAATTTATTCAGGGCTGTACGTAATACTTAAAAGAAGGTTATAGCATTGGAAACGGTGACAAAATTCATAAACTGAAAAATAAAATCAGCGATTTTTCCACATTCTAACATTATTGAAACAATGCGAAGAGTAAATATGCTGAACCCTTGAAATAGACTACGTCACCCATATATGAAGATAATGTATATACAAGTCATTTATCCAATATGTACAAATTATCACTTCCATGTTATACATACGTAATTAATATTGAAGTACTTTATTCACGTTCAAGATAATCCCTTCAAAGTATGCAAAAACTGAAACATCACGAAATTTTATAGAACACAACAATAAAACCCAGTGACATACTTAACTGAGAAAAATATATTATACTGTTTATGATCTTGAATTTCAGATGCATAAGGTCGTGAGCAAAAAAATAAAATTTAACAGGAAAGACAAAAAAAAATAAATGGTAGGGTTGAGAGTTCATAAGGTCGTAACCTACTTACTCTACAAAAATACATATTTCTAGAAAATAAAAAGTCTTCTAGGTATAAGTTAACATGAAAAAGTTTAATATGTAGCCTTTTAATTTTTAAAAGCTTAAATTATTTTTAATATACATTAAGAATTAATTTGTGTAACTTACGTGTGGGTTACACGGAAGAAACAAAAACAATTGGTAATACTTACTGTCGATAGTTTCCAGTTTTGTAAAAGTTTCTATATTTCGTGGACCACGATATTGATTAGCAGAGAAAATGTAAAAAAATAATAACTTTGAGGCTCTGTTCACGATCTTATGATTTTGAAAGTTTCTTTGGAACCGTGAAACTGGTCCTTTAAGTACATGAGGCGAGATGGAGGTTGAAACAGAAAGGTATTTTAGAACAAATGGACTGCAGATGGATGAAGAGAGAAGGATGCATGAGGAAGTAAGGAAGGAAGGTATATGAGTTGGTTAAGAAAAACAGCATGGAGAGAGAAAAGACAGCAGGGGAAGAGAGAGTAAGAGAGACAAGGTTTAATGGCAACTATGTGAGGATTATGCGAAGAGCGAGAGCGCAATATTTGGGTGAGAAAGGAGAGAAAGGAAGTCAGGAGCTTAGAGCGAGGATGAGATGTGGGTGCATGGAGGGTTTTAATAGGTTCTGGCTCGCTAGGGAAAAGAGGATGTGTGAACTATGTGGGAAGGGGGAGGCAAGAGTGGAGCACTGGTTAGAGGAGTGCGTAGAGGTGGAAAGGAGTGGGATAAGCTTGGAAGTATTGATGCATGAAAGAGGGGACAAAAGGGCAGTAGCATGGGTGAAGGGAGTCTTGGGTAAGATGGAGAAGAAGAGAAGGAAGGAGGAAGAGGAATGTAGAAGGAAAGATTGTAAATAGAGGAGGAAGCAAATATGAGTGAGTAAGTAAGTATACCATTAAGCCATTTCTCTTTCAGGGTCGGCGTGACACTACCCGCTTCGGGTAGTTTTTCTAGGTGGATAGTTTTTTGTAGTAAATAACTACTACAAGTGTGGGCTCACCACACCCACAGTGGGCCAACAGCACGCAGTATTCTCGAATGGTCACCCATCCAAGTACAAACCGCGCCCAGCGCTGCTTAACTTCAGTGATCTGACGAGAACTGGTTTTTTCAGCGTGGTATGGCCGTTGGCAAATATAAATATTGTCAACAGTAGATAAGTATTATGGATTAGCCGCGGAGGCAGAGTTTGGTAATGCGAGCAAAGCAAGAAAGAAAGGACATGCGTGCGAGGCGAGGCGAGGAAGGCAATGCGATAAGAGCGAGCGGCGTTAGAGATAAGGTGTGGAGGGATGTTAGTTTTAAGGGTTAGTTTTAAGAAACTTCTGTAAAAAATGGAAGTGGAAGCAAGTCAATTTTTTAAGGCCAGCAGGCTAAAAAATAAACGTTTATCTATCTAAGTACAAGAGGCGTTCCGGAAATAATGCTTCATTGTCAGTAAAAAAGTAATTTTCAAAAACGGTGTGGCTTAAGACCTTATGCAACTATATGGACGATATGTAGATACTAGGCCATAAAATTCAGATATTAGTTTTTAAAATCATGGAATATAAAACTTAACGTCCAAATTTTACAGCCTAGTACGTAATAGATCGCTGCCCCAAATTATAAACTCCATTTTTTACTAAAAAATTAGTCAGCATTTTCAGCAGTTAACTTCAATTATTCAAAATAGACTTTTGTTGTGTAATTTTGTGCATTTACAGAAGTTTAACAAAAGTTACTTCCTCCTAGGTAAAATGAATTCTTTCAAAATAAAATTCTTTTTGATAAGAATGTGATTACTCAAAAATAGACTTATGTTGTGATAGAGAAACGTTTATTCTTTAGCCTGCTGGCCTTAAAAAATTGACTTGCTTACACATCCATTTTTTTTTACAGAATTTTCTTAAAACTAACCCTTAAAACTAACATCCTTCCACACCTTATCTCTAACGCCGCTCGCTCTTATCGCATTGCCTTCTTCGATTCGCCTCGCCTCGCTCGCATGTCCCTACTTTCTTGCTTTGTCTCGCATTACCAAACTTTGCCTCCGCTGCTATTACCTAATACTTATCTACTATTTACAATATTTACATTTACTTATATTTACTTCCTCCTCTATTTACAATCTTTCCTTCTCCATTCCTCTTCCTCCTTCCTTCTCTTCTTCTCCATCTTACCCAAAACTCCCTTCACCCATGCTACTGCCCTTTTGTCCCCCCTTTCATGCATCAATCCCGCCATGCTTATCTCACTCCTTTTCACCTCTACGCACTCCTCCAACCAGTGCTCCACTCTTGCCTCCCCCTTCCCACATAGTTCACACATCCTCTTTTCCCTAGCGAGCCAGAACCTATTGAAACCCTCCATGCATCCACATCTCATCCTCGCTATAAGCTCCTGACTTCCTTTCTCTCCTTTCTCACACAAATACTGCGCTCTCGCCCTTGGCATAATCCACACATAGTTCCCATTAAACCTTGTCTCTCTTATTCTCTCTTCCCCTGCTGTCTTCTCTCTCTCCATGCTGTTTTTCTTAACCAACTCATATACCTTCCTTCCTTCCTCATGCATCCTTCTCACTTCATCCATCTGCAGTCCATTCGTTCTAAAATACCTTTCTCTTTCAACCTCCATCTTCCCACCCCCTCTCCTGTTCTCCTTCTCCCACCAACACTCCCTAACCAGCTTACTTCCCCCCTCTTCCAAAAATTTCTCCTCATATTTACACGCTCGACTCCCCGCTAGAATCCCTACACTCGTTCTCCCCGTCTCCCTCCTGACAATATAATTAGGCGTGTTCCTTGCCAACCCCAGTGTCCACTTTACATACCTCTCCTGTATCCTATTTACCTCTTCGCTTTCCTTCCACCCCCACACCTCTACTCCATACAATAGCACACTCATCACTAGTGAGTCAAACAATTTCATTCTCCTTCCAAAATCATCTGCGAATAACTTCTTTCCCAATCCCCACACCTGCCTCATCACCACATTTGCCTTCCTCACTCTCTCTTTTATGTGACCATCCACTCCGCCATTCCTCCGA
>CAKNYM010048873.1:106718-146186 GCA_932195095.1 Andricus curvator
CACACTCCACTCACACCTTCCACACAAATTCCGTAAAATTCTCTCTCAACCTGTCACTAAACACGTTCTCACTTCCGCCACCAACATGCAAGTCCGACTTATGTTGTGTAATTTTGTGTATTTAAAATTTTAAGAAAAATTACCTCCTCATAGTTGAAATGAATTCTTTCAAAAAATTTGCATAGGGATGTAAGTACTCAAAAACAGACTTCTGTTGTGTAATTTTGTGCATTTAAAAATGTTTAAGAAAAATTACTTCTATATAATATTTACTTTAAGGCTATCAAAACAATTTTTTCTTCTGAAAATCAAAATTAAAATTGATTTATCGAAAAAAACCTACTTTACAATTTTTTCTATAAATAGCTTTTTTTACACTCTTTGAAGCCATGCAGAAGAAAAAGTGGCCTGTAAATAATTTCGTGGTCAAATTGAGATTTTTACGCTAGAGGGGAGGATAATCAACTTAGTGCTAAGCTTACATTTAACTATCTCGGCATAATTTTTTGTGTGTATGTATTAATTGACTTATAACGTGGTACACTCAAGCTTAAAAGTCTCGAATTGACTACGAAATTACTTCCAGCCCACTTTTTCTTCTGCAGGATTTTTAAGAGTGCAAAAAAGCTATTATTTAAAAAAGAAAAAGAATTTTAAAGCAGGGTTTTTTCAATAAATCAATTTTAATTTTGATTTTCAAAGAAAAATTAATAATAAAAAAAAATTGTTATCATGTATTGAAGTTCATGGTATATTGACAAATTGTTGATAAAGGGATCTATGGTTTGGTGAATTAATACAGGTCCACTAAGACTACAATTTAGCCGAATTTCAACTCGATAAAAAAACAATAATTATGTCCACATTATAAGCACATACATAAAAATCTGCCCGCTTCGCGGGCACATTCTCATTGCGCGCTTCGCGCGCGGCTCGCTTCGCTCGCAAGTTTGAGCGCGCCTAGGGCGCGCAACTGTTGGATCTCGCGCTTCGCGCTCGATCATATATTTATCTCGCGCTTTGCGCTCGATTATGTATTCACCTCGCGCTACGCGCTCGGGCGTATCTACATCGCGCTTTACGCTCGGTTGCTCTAGATTTTTCAACTTCGTGTTCGACTTCGATGAAAAGAAAAAGTTTGTTTGCAAATATTATAAAATTATCAAAACCTCTACATATTAAGTGATTGTTAAATTTGTTTTTATTTTAGACTGAAAAGGAACTTCATTTACTCAAGGTTCTATCGACCTTAAGGAACACATTCTCATCCAGACACTCGCGCTTCGCGCTCGATATTTGATTTGAAAATCATTTGAACCTTGCGTTCCACGCTCGGTTCTGTGCATTTGATTTTTCTATTTTCAATGCTGTTTTTTACGAATAAAACAAAAACTACGCGTCATATCAAAAAGTGAATGATAAGAAATTTGTAGATCTTTTTTGGGTGCACAATTTTGGTGAGATGATCTTTTCTCGTATCTTGCATAGTTTCACAGCAAAATGGAATTTTTGATTATTTTTTTGTGCGATCAAAATTTGAATTTTTTATTTTTCAAAAAATTCAAAAAGTTGTTATGAAAATATTATAGGGCGTTCAAAAAGCAACGTTTTTCTCTTCTTGACTTTTTTTCATATCGTGCGTTTTTCGGCTTAAAATGTACATTTTCGTTTGTTTTTTGGAATTTTGAAAATGCTATAACTCCAGTAATTTTTGTTTTATCACGAAAAGTCATTAGAATATTTTGTTCGTCATTTTGCGTACTACTAATAACCATACATAGAATTTTTAAATCTTCAAAAAAAGTGGTCTCAAAAATTTTCAAAATGTGCTCACTTTTTGAATTTTCATCCAAAATAGCTGGTTAACGAACTCGTTCTCTATTTTTCGGCCATAAAAAAGTGTGCCAAAGCTCAATCAAATCTGATCATTTTTTCGAAAGTTATCATGGCTACAGACAGACAGACAGACAGACTGACAGACAGACAGACAGACTACAGACAGACAGACACCTTGGTAAAAACCGTTTTTTCTGGCTCAGGGGGTCTCAAAACGTGGAGATTTGATGAAAACCGACTATGTCAAATTTTACATAAAACCAATACCTTCTCATTAGAATGAGAATGTAATAAGATATTATATCATACTCACATTTAAAATTAAGGCAAACAATTAACGTAACGAGTAGAATACCAATGCCGACCTTCATTTTTAAAGAGTTTTGTGAGCTGTGACGAAAGAATTTTTCGAATGTAGTCACAGCTATATATACTAAACCACTATCTTGATATTTCTCCTAGTATGTGATAGATTTATTACTTGTATAGAACTCGCTGTCGCATTAATTTAATAAACTTTTTTATTTGTCAGATGTTTATGATCATCTTTTAATTATTGCATACACGCAGAAAAATGAATATAAGCTGTTTATCAATACAAGCAGATTACATCACATACTGACAAAACATAACTGAAACCTTTAGACAATAGCAATCAATATTTTTTGAAAGCCAGCTTATTAGCGGAGTAATTAAGATTGCCGACGCATAGGAACATTTTGATAAAACATTAATTTCGTAAATATATAGCATATCTATACCATTAAGCCATTTCCCTTTCAGGGTAGGCGTGACACTACCCGATTCGGGTAGTGTTTCTAGGTGGATAGTTTCTTGTAGTAAATAACTACTACAAGTGTGGGCTCACTATACCCACAGTGGGCCAACAGCACGCAGTATCCTCGAATGGTCACCCATCCAAATACTAACCGCGGCCAACGCTGCTTAACTTCAGTGATCTGACGAGAACTGGTTTTTTCAGTGTGGCATGGCCGTTGGCCATATAAAGTTCCAAATTCGTTATTAAAGAGAAAAGGTAATTTAAACAAAAAAGTATCCATATTTCTGTGTGTGTGTGTGTGAATGTAATTTTTTTCTGCTCACCAAATCTCGAAAAGTAAAAGAAGGGTTTTTTTGCATTTAGATAATTGAAAAAAATGTTTACCTTGTTTATGTGACAAAAGCTTTTTTGATATTTAAAATACAACGATGCTATATACCTCTTGTGTACTAAACAGCCATGCTGTGTTCTCTACCCCTTCCAGCCCTGCTGCTTTTGACCTCCTTAACTTCCTTATCTGCTTCTCTATCTTATCGTCATTCAACTCCTCCATATCTGCCTCCCCCGTTCTTCCACTGCCACCATCTCTCCCTTGCATCTGAGCCCTGAAATGATGCTTTAATAAACTCCCTCCACTCCTCACTCCCTATCTTCTCGCTTATCCCCACTCTACGCTTCCTGAACCTAGTTATTATTTTCCAGACGTTTTCAGACCCCCTCTGTCTTAACATTCCCTAACTCCTCTTCCAGATCTTTCTCCTTACATATCAATCTAAACCCCTTCCTCATTTCTACGTACTTCTCCCTTTTCGCATCACCCTCTTCCCACTTTTTGTACTTCCTTTTCACCTTCCTTCGCATTTTTTTACATTCCCTATCCCACCACGACTTCACCACTTCTTTCCTGTTACTTCTAGATACCTACTTTTGCACAAACCCTTTCACTTTCTCTCCTAGATCCTCCCATATTTCTTCCACCGACTCCCTTTCAAAGCGTACCTTTCCCAACTGCTCTTGATACTTCTCGATCGCCTCCCTCGTCCAGGTCACCCTCTCCCCTATCGAGACTTCTTCCCCACCTTGCCTTCCGCCACCCTCCCCTCTTATCTTTAGTCTTAATGGCTGATGTTCTGATTCCACCCTCCCCTCTACTGCGAATTTGTCCGTCTCCTCCGATCCTTGCATATTCATGACCACATAGTCTATTACCGATACCCCCACCTTACTGACATATGTGTATTCTCCCTCTTCGTCCCCAGTTGTCATACCATATGCCACCGCCCAGCCTCTATCCTCCATCCAGTCCCTTTGAATCTCCCTCTCCTTATTGATTATCTTATCCTTCGATTTTCTTTCGAAGCTCTCCCCTTCCTTGTGAAGCCTTTTTTCCCTCCCCATCCTCGCATTAAAGTCATCACCCAGTACCAACATACCCTCCTCTCTTTTGCCTAGCAAGTCTTCCACCCTTTCTTTAATTCTTTCCATCCCATACTTATTGTACAATGTCACAAACTTACACGTTACCCCTCCTATCTTTACTTCCCTCATTTGGACTCCCTCCTCCTCTTCCTCTCCATGAAATTTTTATAATAATATAATAATACCACCGTAAGTTAAAAAGTTTATTTGTTATTGAAGAACTCTTGATGTTCTCTGATTTTCTGAAAATAACATTTTTGGTAAAACCAGAAAATTCAAATTGATTTATCTAAGTTTAGGCTCGAGAGGTTACACGGAGAAAAATGGAAGGTCAGTTTGGCCATCCAGATATGCAGACAGATTACATTGGAGGGTCAACTATGGGAAAGGCCTTGAAGATGGCTAAAGCGACTATCTCTAGAAGGTTAAAACAAGAGGTTCAAATCAATTATCTCAGAGTGTCGACTTAATCATCTCCGACGGTCGACTCGAACGTCATAGAGAAACTAACTGATCATCATAGAGGGCAGAATGGATCATTATAAAGGGTCCAATCGCTTATCGTAGAGGGTCGATTTGATCATCTCAGATAGTCGAATTGATCTCCTCGGACAATCGACCTGGCCACCCTAGGGGGTCGATTTCATTATTCTACATTTTCTATATTTGTCGTCCTTTCCCTACTTATCCCAGTCTCTCTCCTATAAGAAACTGAAAATCATAAAATTAAGTGCAACCTATACAACCTGAAAACTTATATGAAATATATAAATTCTGAAAGCATTTTTTATTCTTCGTAGATAGCAAGGTGTATGAGATATAATTTTATATGCAAAAACAGTGCACATTGACAAAATATATTTTGAGCACGAAAGGCTAAGGACAAGGCGCGGCGTCACTGTATTGCACTGAATTGTAAGATTTCAAACATTGGAATGAATTCAGAAACCAATATACCACATCTCGTTACTTTTTGCATCGTCAATGTATGAGAAATTTTGCGTTTTGGACATACATTAATCGATTGTGACTATTTGTTGAAGCCAAAACAGCTTTAGCCAAAGGGAATTCACAATCACCAAATTACAGAAGTCAGTGGTATAACCTTTGATTTCAAAGGATACAAATGTTGGAGATATACAAAGACCGTTCGCGTACCGGAAGGTAAATACATTTTTGAGCGCGAGTTCTGATAGAAGCGCTGAAACTTGGTTGAGTGTGAAATTTGTACTCACTAAAAAGCACCATTATTTCCTTCTTGGCAGAGATTTCTCCGGAACCGCTTTAAATTAATTCAGGGTGTGCCTTGGCCTTCTAGGACTCCTGCTGGCTTCTGCCTCCGGATCTGACTCTGCCGATATAAAGGTCTATCTTCCTTAGATGACTTATCCTCCTTTGCGGCACAGAAGCATGCTGGTACAAACCGCAGCTCGATGTCTCTCGATGTCCCTAGTGACTATCAATGAACAAAAGGACGAAAGGACTGAATGGCGTTCTAGAATGTCTGTCCAGTGTGTATAACTAAGAGGGGTTGAACGAAAGTCGCCCCGACCGTTACCAATCTGAAGTTAGTGGAGGAATCTGATTGACATTGGGAGTGGTGCCTCGTACCACGATGCTGTACAGGACCGCTCTTGGTCACGTCCAAAACTCGTATTCCCGCTGTAAGGATTGACTCGAAAGAAAATGGTAATAGGGCGTCATGAGATTCGGCGGTGAATAATGATAGGGAAAACGAGCTACAAGTACAGCATTTAATGAGACTGAAGTATATGAGCAAAACCACGCCGGAGCCAAGGCCAAGGTGTGATTTTGATTCCACAAATAGAAAAGTGGCCCTGGTGCAGCCCATCTGACCAGTGAGATACTGGAAGAGGTTTACGTCAGTGCCTCGACCGTGATCAGCCTCAGGTTAATGGAGAAGTCCACTTCACACTAGAAGAAGTAATTCGAATAGCCGACTAGTGAAGGAAGGCCAGTGACTAAGAGAAGAGCATGAAACAGCTCTTCGCAAGCAAGGCGAAGTGTCTTTTCGTCCTATCCTTCCCCTTCCCCTTCCCCTTCCATTTATCCCCTATCCCTTAGACAGGGAGGGACTAGGAGCAGGCTCTCCACGAAGTACCTTCTGGTAACACTTTCAGGTTCAATCGTGGACCTGCAAGTGGCTAATCTACTCCTCTCAGGTGAGGCGCCTTGATCTTCTTAGTTTGGACCAATATTGTATTGATACCTTTATCACGTTTCTTTGCGAAATTTGCGAACAATTTTCCCATAACCGTTCCCTCGGAAGAGGTCTAATGGAGGTAGTCGGATCGACATAAAAAATCTCCAGTTTGGTTTTGGGGACAAGGTTGCGGACCACTTCACTCTTCCAAACAGCAACTACGATGTTCGAGGACAGTTTTTTCTCTTCCTCTAGCTTCTTCGCCACCTCTATGAGGACCTTTTGATTGACGGTCTCCCTGACTCCCTTGATTATGTTTGGAGTTCTCCAGGTTTCACTTTTTTTCTCAAGGTTTTTGAGAACCTCGGCGTATCCGACTCCCTCAGCTTATTTGATGAGAGCCGCTTCGGGATGCGCACGCCTAGGTTTCTCGTTTCCCTTCGGTCTCTTAAGGGTTCATGGTAGGTGCTGTCGTCCTCTTCCTATAGACGGGTGCGGAAGTTGCTTTAGCATATTTATCCGTCTAAATCCCCTTGCAGGTCGTCTCCTTTGAGCCTGATGTTGTCCTAGCCTCCTTGATCTTGTTGTAGAGTTTTTCGGCAAGAAGATATTCGAAACTATCGAAACAGCTACCTAATACTTCATCTAGCCTATTCATGATTGACGGGTACATGTGTCCCTTTGAGCCGCAAAGATCCTCCATTTTATTGAGTATGCTCTCCAGTTTTGCAATGAACTTGGTCGTTTAACTTACATTAGTTCTGAGACTCCTATCCCGCTTCTGCGTAACGCCAAATTTATCAGAAAATAACTTTTCACAAAAGGTTCTGTTTAAATTTTCATTCGCCGCACTTTTGTCCCACAAGTATTTAAGGAAATCCGCGGTCCACTCTCGCAGAACTTCGTATGCGAGGGTAAGGTCTCAATACTCTAAGAGGTGACCAGATTTCTTAGAGAAACCAAATATAACACCACTCCCTGAGTCCAGGTTGCCTTCACCACGATCGTTTAAGTTTTCGTTTGCGGGTTTTTACAAAAATTCGTTGCTTTCGACAAACATAAAAAAGAGGAAAGAAGAGTGAGAAGGCAACCAAATGAATTCCCTTCCTTCTCTTTTTTTTATTTCTTTCGTCTTTTTTATTTTTATTATTATAAAATCACAATATGAAAGCGTGCACAATATTTACCAACGTTTCGGTGCTCATACAGCACCCATATCAAGGTAAGAAAAATTAGAGCAGGTGGGAACAGCGACGAAACAACGAAGCTATCTCCTCGATACCCGAGATCCAAGTGTGGGTCAAAAGGCAAATCCGTTATAAACAAACAAGAAATACGAGAAGGTCAAGAATCATGAAAACCTTTTGCTAAATGCAATTAATCATACTAGAATAACTTTTTTTCAATTTATCCAAATCAGTTTTCAAATTATTAGACAACTTATTTTGTTTTTTCATATAAAGCATTTCCATCAATTCTCTCTTTCTCTCATTACTTTCAATATGTAAAATTTCACCATTATCCCATTCAAACTCAGGGTCAACATCAACAAACCCTCTCGTATGTCTAGCAAGAACACTCTTATAACAACGTCCCAAGCAAACATAATTTTTGTGTTCCTCCGTCCTGGTATTAAGAAGTCTGTCAGTCTGTCCCACGTTAGTCATCTTACAGATCTTGCAAGTGATCTTGTAAACAACTCCATCTTTTTCAAATTTATCTGAAGGATTTATTTTAAATGGTATAGGAAAAATAGTATGAATATTACATTTTTCAAACATAAATTCAATAGTTTTCGAAATTTGTCCCAAAAAAGGAAGAACAAAAGTATTGAAAGAAATATATTCTCTCAACTCTTTCTGATTATCTGTCGATAAAATGTGACTTTGTTTGTTTTTTATTTGTTGAATTCTAATTGTGATATGTGGCTCAATTGACTTTTGTGGGTAATGATTAAGAAAAAGGATATTCCTAAGAATATTCGAATTCTCTTTGTGAAATGAAATGTGGGACAAACCTAGAGTTCTGTCAACTAAGTTCACTGCAATTTTGTTTGAAAAGGATGAGCTGAACAGAAATTTAAAATTCTACCTGAATATGTACTTTTCTTACACCAGTTGGTCATAATATTACCATCCTGACCTTCAATTACTTCTATGTCCAAAAACTCATTTTATTATTTTTCATGGGTGAATTGAAGTTTGGGATGGAAACTGTTGAAAGCATCAATAACTGCCTGCACCTTTGCTAGAGAAACACATAATAAGATGTCATCAACATACCGAAAGTAAAAGGGCAAAACCACATCTAGCTTCTTGAAAGCAAAGACCTCCAAATCTTCCATAACTATTTTTGCTAAAATCGGAGAAATGACTGAACCTATGAGAGTACCAAACTTTTGCCTATAAAATAATCCATTGAATTTAAAATAAGTTGTGTTCATAATGAAAACTCTCCCTTTAATAAAATCATTTTGGCTTATTCGAGTACGTGTTTTTATCTTGTCCTATCTATTTAAAATTGCCTGTTTAACCAATTCAAGGTGTATACTTGGAAACATAGCAACAACATCCAAAGAAATCATTACATGGTCATCAGGAACAGTTTTTTTAATAATAATTTTTTGGAATTCCCAGCTATTTTGAATATTGTATTTATAAGTTGTAATGGAATCTTTAAGTATCAAATTAAAGTTTTGTTCTAAAAATTTCGTGGGAGTGTTAATAGTTGAAACAGCCATTCTCAAAGCAAAGCCATCTTTGTGAATCTTCCTCAAACCATAACATCTTGCAAGAACTGTGTCTTCGGTATTTACATCAGTCCATCTTATATCTTTTCCTAACAGTCCTTTCTTTCTCCAATAGTCTAGAATCTTGAAAGTGTCTCTTCTTAATTGTTTCAACGGATTTTCATTCAATAATTCAAAGTTATCACGATTGGAAAGTAAATCCTCCATATCCCTAATATGATCTGATTTCTTCATTCAAACTGTAATATTGCCTTTATCAGCATTCATGCAAATTATATCAGGGTTATGTTTAAGGAGACATTTCGTTATCTTGAAGCCATCAGGAATTTTACGATCAATACTACTAATGTGCAAAAAATTCGTATCAACAAAGCTTTTTGACAAGTGTAAAACCTTGTTTCGGAAATCTTGTTGATCTAATAGTAGAATTTTGTGTATACTTGATTCAACATCTTTGACTATTTCCATCATTTGCTTTAATTTACTTTTTATCACATGGCCACTAAAACCTTTACCCAATCTGAGAATATCTCTAACTGAATCAGGAATTTGAATATTTGCCAAATTTACAAACCAAGAATCCTTATCTTCTTCTTCAGAAATCTTTTGTAAATTTAAATTTTGATCTTGAACATTACTTTGTTCATCAATCAAAATGGAGAGTTTGTTCTCATGTTTTTTATCATTGTTTGAAAATCTTCGATTCAGGAAAATCTGATGTTTTAAAAGATCAATTATTTCATCTTGTTGTAAACATACTTCTAATTCACTTCTGATTCTGAAAATTTTTACTTTTAAAAAATCAACATGATTTGAAACATCCTTGATCAGCAAATTCAGCATTGAGAGTTTAAAATTTTTTAAATTATGTTCATATTGTCTATTGCAAAAATTATGAAAAAGCAAAATCTCGAAGTTTGTTATCCAAGGAAAAAAATATTTTCTTAGGTAAAACATCATTTCTTCGACATACAATTAAAGACCTTTTCTGGAGGATACAGTCTCTTAATTTTTGGTTGATATCACACCATAATTTAACCTTTCTGAAGGCCTTAGGACCATGCAACTTTGATCTCATTGAAAAACATAATGTTAAAAAAAGGGGCGTTAGAAATACCTCCAATCCAAGTCAGCTAAATTGAAATTTAATAATTTTAAATGATATTAAAATCAAATACGTCCATCATATCACGTCTAATACTCAAGTTGATGCATAGAATTTCTGAAAATAAAACAAGAATCTAACGATCAAATTTGGACAAACACCACAAAATGCTCCTATTGCAATTCCTAAAAACAAAAAGTTTGTTTCGTTTGACAAAAATGAAAAAAAGGAAGATCTTGCAAGATGTTATGGTTTGAGAAAGATTCATAAAGATGGCTATCCTTTGAGAATGGTCGTTCCAACTATTAACCCTCCCACTAAATTTTTAGAACAAAACTATGATTTGATACTTAAAGATTCCATTACAACTTCTAAATACAATATTCAAAATAGCTGGGAATTCCAAAAAATTATTATTAAAAAAACTGTTCCTGATGACCATGTAATGATTTTTCTGGATGTTGTTGCAATGTTTCCAAGTGTACCCCTTGAATTGGTTAAACAGGCAATTTTATATAGATGGGACAAGATAATAACACGTACTCGATTAAGTCAAAAAGATTTTATTAAAGGGATAGTTTTCATTATGAACTCAACTTATTTTAAATTCAATGGATCTTTTTATAGGCAAAAGTTTGGTACTCCCATAGGTTAATTCATTTCTCTGATTTTAGCAAAAATAGTTATGGAAGATTTGGAGGCCTTTGCTTTCAAGAAGCTAGATTTGGTTCTGCCCTTCTACTTTCGGTATGTTGATGACACCTCATTATGTGTTCCTCTAGCAAAGTTGCACGCAGTTATTGATGCATTTAACAGTTTTCATCCAAAACTTCAATTCACCCATGAAATAGAGAAAAATAATCAAATCAGTTTTTGGACATAGAAGTAATTGAAGGTCAGGATGGTAATATTATTACCAATTGGTATAGGAAAAGCACATATTCAGGTAGAATTTTAAACTTCTTTTCGGCTCATCCTTTTCGAAACAAAATTGCAGTAATCAAAAACTTAGTTTACTGAGGTCTAGGTTTGTCTCACATTACATTTCACAAAGAGAATTTGATTATTGTTAGGAATATCCTCTTTCTTAATGATTACCCACAAAAGTTAATTGAGCAACATATCGCAGTTAGAATTCAACAAATCAAAAACAAACAAAATAACATTTTATCTACAGATAATCAGAAGGATTTGAGAGAATACAGTTCTTTTAATACTTTTGTTCTCCCGTTTTTTGGCCAAATTTCGAAAACTATTTAATTTATGTTAGGAAAATTTAATATTCATACTATTTTCCGTATACCATTTAAAATGGATTCAATAATAACTTTTGGTAAAGATCCTTTAGTAAAATTTGAAGAAGGTGGTGTTGTTTACAAGATCACTTCCAAGATCTGTAAGATGCCTTACGTGGGACAGAATGGCAGACTTCTTAATACCAGGATGTAGGAACACAAAAGTGATGTTCGTTTGGGACGTTGTTATAAGAGTGTTCTTGCTAGCCATACGATGAAAAACAAAATAAGTTGTCTAATAATCTGAAAACTGATTTGGATAAATTGAACGAAATTTATTCTAGTATGATTAATTACATTTAGCATGCTTTCATATTGTCATTTGATAATAATAAAAATAAAAAAGACGAAAGAAATAAAAAAAGAGAAGGGAGGGGATTTGGTTGGTTGCCTTCTCATTTTTCTTGCCTCTTTTTCATTTTTGTCCAAGGAAACAAATTTTTGTTTCTTTGTTTTTAGGAATTGCAATAGGAGCATTTTCTGGTGGTTGTCCAAATTTGATCGTTAGATTCTTGTTTTATTTTTAGGAATTCTATACAGCAATGTTCTTATTCGGAAATTTTACATTATTCTTTCATTAAGTTCAGCTAATTATCCCGTGGCGGCCTGGGCCTATCAGGCTTAGGACCAACATGTGGAGGTGATGGTGGGCGAACATGACCTTGATGGGTTCGCAAGGGTGCCGGCAGTGCCATCGCATGAGAGCCACCTGGCAGTTGAACGATATCGTAAATTGGCTCGGAAATTGGTGGTCCAGAACTTGCAGCTCTGTGGAGCTCACCTTGTGGATGTTGTTGTTCACGTTGTAGACCCTCTAAATGTTGTCTTGCAACATATTGTAAAAATTGTACATTTTGTTGTTCTTCATGTTGACGTGCTTGTGCACGTAAAGAACCTACAAGTTGTTGGTGTTCATTATATAGATCTTCAAGATTTGGCCTAGTCGGATCCACGAACTCTGCAACTAAATCCGTAAGAACAAAATGGAGATTTAAAAATAAAAGTAAAATTGACAAAAAAATTAAATTTTAAAATAAAATTTGACGTGAAGTTCGGATTCGAAAAATCTTATACTTCATTTTTGAGAGTCTTTGAGCACCTAGTATTAGGGAAAAGATAGCCAGATGAATCAGTGATATGTTTTCGCAGCCGATTTTTAAGAAGCTTGGAAATTACCCATATATGAAGCCGTTAAATATAGACGTTAAGTTTTATATTTCTGGAATAAAAAAAATTAGCATCCAGATTTTATGGCATTATGTCTACATATTGAAGCTTAGTATCTTTAGATTGCTGTCTTACATTTCAAGATTCAAGATCATAAACACTATAGTATACTTTTTCACTGAATCTTTCCACTGGATGTGCTATTTTATTGTATGAAATTTCGTGGTGTTTCTGTATTTGCATACATTTCAATGCTTGTTGCTAATCAGAATGAAAAAGGTAATATAGATTAAATCTACAAATGATAAAAATTCTAATTTTTCAATTTTAAACGAACGACATATGTAAATACGTTAAGTTGGTGGAGGTAATTAATGGATCAATATTTAAAATATCAAAAAATAATTTATCCTCTCGACCACAAAAATTGAATTTTAAAATTATCAGGATAATAACTGGATGAACTTGATTAATTTTTCTTCTCAGAAACAAAGAAACACTTCTTTTTTATAAATACTGCAATCTTTGAGAAACATTGTGAAAATCACTTTAAAGCAGTTAAGGCTCGGTGGCATATATATTGTCATAAAGAAATAAGACTTTGACAAGAATCGGGCTGATATATTTAGTATGATCATGATTTAATATTTCTATGATAAACTTATTTATTGAATGCAAAATAAAAACCTGAAAATGATAATCCACTTGATCCTCATTTTCTAACATCAAAATCAATAATTAAAATCTTTGTATAAATTTTTTTTTATAAATATAATCAAAATTTCAAAAAACACACACATCATATTTTGATCAAATTTCATATCGTATGATTTAGAAATGAACCCAGTTGAGTGTTTTACTAATGAAATTGTAATATTCTAGCGTTTCACTAATGGATCGAAAAATCAGAATGTTACTTTAATAAAGGTTATAATTGAAAATATCAACTAATTATTTATTTATTTCGGTTACTAATCATTCAATGAACTTCAATTTTTGACTAGTTTGGATATAAAGTGGTGCACGTGAACGGAACGACACAAAGTGTGATTCTTGTGAGAATTTTTTCAAGATTCTGAAGTTAGTGAAAAAACATAGATATATTTTTAAATTTAAATCATTGATCAAGGAATTGTATGTAGATGAAAGGATTAAAAACAGAAATTTGATGACGCCTGAATAACTTCAATATACAGTTTTTAAACTTTACTAATACTTACATTTATAACTGATAAAAATAACGAAGAGTCGAAGTAGAATTACAATACCAGTCTTCATTTTTAAAGAATATAATGAAATGTGATGAATAACATTTTAAACCGCATTTAGCGCCATACATATATATATACTAAGCCGCTATCTTGATTTTCATTCTGCCTGGATAATAAACATGTTGTCAGACTTAAGAGTTCTGAAGGTTCTAGATGTGAATACGTCATGTCTACACCAGCAGCCTTACCGTTTTTAAGTTCTTAATTATATCTCTAACCTCAGTGACACAGACTTTTTCAATTGGGTTTTCTAATGCATTATGTTCTATGTCGCACTTCTGTTGCCCTATATCTTCACCTCCTAATAATTCTTTGAAAGAGTCTTTCCGAGCGTCTACTATCCCGTCTGTATCATATAGCATTTCACTTTTGCTGTTTCTCATGCTGACAAACTCTGTACTTTTACTTTCCTTCATCTCTTTAAATAAAAGTTTCATTGTTCCTTCAAAGTCATTTTGTATTTTCTTCTCTCCTCCTGTTTTGATTTTATCTTTAGTTTTCTTGACTAGTCGTTCAACTTTCCTATTTTTGTGTCTGTAATCATTTTCAAGTCTATTTCTCTCCTCATCGCTAAGGCCTGTGATGTTCAACGTCCTCTTGTACGCTTCTTTCTTTTCTTGTTGGGCTGCTTCAATTTCATCATTTCATCACGCATCACCAAATTTTCTTCCTACAACCGCCGTACCACACACTTCGGTCACAGTTTTAACAATGATATCCCGTAACATAGTCCAAGCGCCATCTATACCTTTATTGCTTCTAAGCGTCTCCCAAGTTGCTTTGTCTATACGTTCGTTTAAACTACAGTAAAAATTTAAAAAATTAAATTTTTGGACGAACAACACAAGCTACGAAGAAAATAGATAGGAAAAAGGCACATTTTTTAGGATCTCGCGCCATGCGCTCGACCTTTGTACTTCTCCCAGATTTGTGCACAGATATTTTGAAATTGAAGGTCAAACGATCAGCTACTGTCATTTGGTGATTGCGAATTCTCTTTTGTTAAAGCTCCTTCGGCTTTAACGAAAAATTTCTCATCACTATCTCGTGCTTCGCAATCGATTAAAATTTGTCCAAGACGCAAATTTTTCTATATATGTTCAGCTCTATTATATTAAATAATAGAAACAAATTTTATTTTTCATGATTCCTTCGATATTTGTTTCTTATCTGGCAATAATCTTCATTTGCAGGTACCCTGAAGAATGCATCCTTTCAATAAATGTATATTATTATAATAATTCGCGACATTTTCTCGTACAAGATATTATTTATTCACAGCCTTTTAAACAATATATTTTTTATAAATCTACGCTTCCTTGAAGAAATGCAATTTTCTATGGAAAACTAAAAAATGAACAACTTGAACAAAATTTTGAAAATTGAAAACAAAATTCTGTTGCAAAGTAGTGAATCAGGACACTGAATAGGCTTAATTAATTCATAGCCCATTGACCCAATGTAATTAAAACCCATTTTCATTTTCCCTAACTTTGTGAAAACAATCAGGAGGTAATATTTTGAAAACGGAAACAGGCTAGGTCACGTTTATAATTTCAGAATAGGACCTTCTTATTCTTTCAATTATTTAATTATTAATTATTTTTTCAATTTTCATAACCTTTTTTTAATTACTATATACAGTCCTAAATAAGTTTATATATTTTTACCAAGCAATCAGTTGTTTTTCACTATTGCATTAGAAAATATGTTCACTAGTAGTAAGTTGAGTTTTAACAATTTTAATTCAGAGAGACAATAAAGTATCTTTTGAGTGAAAAAAAAATTATGCAATGAAAATGAACTTCTTTAGACTTCAACTTCATTCTTATTCAAGAAAAATCATTCCTACGAAGTTTGATGAGTAATAGCAATTTTCTATGGAAGATTAGAAAAATGTACAACCAAAAAAAAATTTGAAATCGAGAAAAGAACTTTGTTAAAAAAGTAGCGTATGAAGACCCTGAATATGTAACATATAATTAATTTCAAGTCCACTGAACCATTCTAATTTCAAGATAATAAAAATTTTTTTTATCTTTGTTCAAACATTCAGAAAGCAATCTTTGTAAATTGGAGACAGGCTACTTCACATATACGATTTTAGAATATGACCTTCTTACTCTTTCAATAAAGTTAAAAATATTACACCATCGCGTTATTTCATTCAACTTTTTGTCACGTTTTCCATTTTTATAACCTGTTTTTAATTATTAAATACAGATCTAAATAATTTTTTTTCCATCAAGCAATTAGTTGCCTTTTACTATTGACTTAGGAAATATCTCGACTAATCAAATACGTTATTCTGTACTAATCTTTGATGGCTCACTCTTCACTTATCGAATCTGTAAAATTTCACTAATAATTAGTTAAATTTTACCAACTTTGATTTAGAGAGACCTAAAAGTATATTTTGCTTGTGGAAAGAAGCTGTAAAATTAAAATAACCTTTTTTGGCTCTCAAGTTCATACTTGTTCAAGCTGATGCTCATTCAGTGCGAATCATTTTTAAAAAGTTTGCTACATAACTGCAATTTTCTATGGAAAATTAGAAAGATATGTAACCAGAAAGAATTTAAAAATTAAAAATAGAACTCAGTGTAAAAAATTCTTATTTTATCCTCGCTTTGTTCAAACAATCAGAAGGCCATGTTTTCAAATCGGAGAGAGGCTACGTCACGTTTATAATTTCACAATATAGCCTTTCGTGTTGTTTCAATAAAGTTAAAAATGTTGCAATTGCGTCGTTTTATTGAACTTTTATATTTTCACATTTTTCATAATTTTTTTCAAATCATTATATACATCCCTCAATAATTTTTTGACCAAGCAATTAGTTTTCCACTGTTGAATTCGGAAATATCACGACTACACGAATTAGTGATTTTTTACTAATCTCAAGTGGTTCACTTTTCGCAAATCGAATCTGTAAAATTTCACTAGTAGTGAGTTAACTTGTACTAATTTTGATTAACGGAACAGAATAGCCTCAGAACTAAAATATAGTTCTTCAGTCTCAAGTTCTAGCCTCATTATATTTTTCGGGATCAAGCAATTCAGTGTGCGAGGCGTGATGGCATGAAGCACATGGGTCTCAAGATTAACGTAAATAAAATAAAAATTATAGTGTTTGAAGAAAGGGGTGAGAAAACACTGTGCAACATTGCCTTGGAGTCGTAGTCGAAGAGAGGATAGAAAAAGTTGATAATCACGCGTATCTTGGATTTTATTTGCTTTTGACGGAGAGATCGATGGAGAGTTAAAATATCATTTCAAGGAGTTTCACTTTGTACCTAATACAGTAAGGATCGAGCCTGGGTTTGGTCTCCGAATTACATGTCTGTACCCCCAGGGCTTTCTTCCTCTACTTTCACTCTCTCGCTCTCTCCTTCTCAATTTACCCCTTTTTCCCTCTACACACTATTTTGCTAGCCACTTCCCGTTCGGACGCCCTGAAAATCCCAAGAGCCCTTCTTCGATTCGAACTAGACGGATTTGTGGCATGCCATGCTGAAGTAGAATATATCTCGAGCTGGATGACCAAAGTCTGTACCGGATTTGACGGATCTCTTACTTTGTTTTTCTTCCCAATATTAGAAGAAAGAGCTTTCATAGTTGCGATGCTGTCACCAGAAAAGGAAGTTTCTCTTTCTCGCAATTGGGAATTTGCAAAAAAGACACAGCGAAATATTGCCGGTAATGAGTGATTCCTGCGAAAATGGGAGACGGTATCTGAGTGTTTTCTCAGCATTTGTTTCTCACTCTCACCCTCCTCTTCTCACCCTCCATCTTAACCTGTTTTCCATATCATCTCCTTAATCGACGATTTTACTTCCTTATTCCAATGGAACTTACTTCTTCTCTTATATACTCATCATCGCCCCTGCTCTTTTCCAGCAATTTTTTCCCATCTCAGATTCTATCTTAACTTTCTTAACCCTTCTTATCAATGCTCCTTCTTCTTGTGGCTTTAGTACCTCTTTGCCGCTCGTCCATATCCCTCATCTCTTATCTCTTATACTCCCTAGTCCCGCAACCCTTTTTCTTCCAGAATCCTTCATATTTCCCAAGCTCGAGTCTCCATTATACCTCACACCCTCATCACCTTCCCTCCTCTTTCTCACCATTCTCCCTTTCAGCGAGCTCTTTCTCTCATCCATCATTCCAGACCAGGTAACCCCCTCTTATACAATATACTTGCTTTCGAAGCCTTAATTTCGTTCACCCCGTCGCTCTTATCAATTTACTTTCTTTTGCTTACTTCTCACTTCTTTTCAGAACCTCTAAACCAGACATGCCCAATTCGGGGAAATTCCCTGGGAGAACACATGTTTTGCGACCCCCACTCTTTCTCCTAGAGAGCGAGAGAGGTGGTAGACGCATGCGCATGGTAGACGCGTACGCCACAGAGTAGAGATTCTCCCACGCATCTACCACCTCTATCGCTCTCTAGGAGAAAAAGTAGGGGACGCGGAACATGTTTTCTCGCAGGGAATTTCCCCGAGTTGGGCATGTCTGCTCTAAACACTACCTCTCCCTCTCATCAAAACGTTCATCCTTCCTTCAGTGTCTAATACCATTCTCTCATACACTCAAAAGCCCCCTTCTCTTCAGATTTCTCCCTTTTACCAACTCCTCCCCTCACTACCATCCTAGCACCCTTTCATATACTCTTACAGGTACCCCCGTCAAATCTTTGGTTCTTTCCCCCAGATCACCCAAACAACACCCTCATTCAGCTCTTTTACACCCTTACCGCAACCCCTTCGCAAGTCTCTTCCGTTCATCCTCTCTCATACAACACTCAACCTCTCCGCTCCTCTCCTCACCATCCCCTTTTAAAATTAAGGTTTTAATTATAGCATAAATATTTTAATTGTTTTTTCATCTATTGTCAGAAGGGAGATTCATGTTATAGTGAGTAGACTAAACTACAAATATCAGAGCTTAATAGATGCAAGAGCTCTTAAGTTACGCTGAGTTTCTCGACTCCTTAATCGCTGCTTGTCGACAGGTTTCTGTAACTTTGCGCGACCAAAGTTCTAATCCGCAAGTCGTTGCCTAATACACAAGTTGAGAAGGCAGGTGATGCATCTTTAAGTAAAATGGCTTCTCCTTGAAAATTCGGTCTCTCATTCGCATACTGAATGTGCCATTTAGATTCTGAGAATATTTTCACCTATGCATCATTGAATTGGCAAATGTATAGACCACGATTACCACCCCTCAGCAAGTGGTTATTTTTCTTTTCTTTCAATTTACGTATCTTCGATTTTGTTTAATAACCTTAAAAGAAAGCTTGACTTTTTACTAGGAAAAATGTCAAGTAAAAATACGGTATAACATTTTTTTATAATTACCTTTTTTCTAGAATAAGTCTTTGTACTATGTTTGCGGCACTCCATTTCATATATAAAATTAGATGTGCAGACCATTTTTCAATCAAATGTTGTTGCATCAAAACCAAGCCGAATAAAGTCTGTAACTGACAAAATTGAAAGGAAAGTTAACCAAATTTATGGCATTGCGAGGGACCGTTCACTGAAGGAATCAATGATTTTCCATACTTAGAGTCGATTCAGAATCAATGGCTCGTCATAAGATTTTTCAGAAATATGTGGGCAATCAGCTTGATTCGGTAAATTCTTAGAGATTGATTCTGAAAGTTTGTGAACTTGGAAGCCTTTAAAAAACTCTAATTGAATAGACAAAAAGGACTGTCTTCAAATCGATATTGATGATAACAAAAATTTGGTTATGTAATTGATGAATTGATTACAAGAAATTTGGTGCGAATGTTTTAAGCTGAGCAGTAAATTTTGGTTTTTGTTTTTTGTTTGCTCTTCCTTCAGCAGGGTCAATTTATTCAGAAAAGAATTCATTGTTGAAGAAAGCTAATGTGACAGTTTGTTGTGTCATGTTACTCAAAGATTATGAAACTGCAACTGCACGTTGAATGCATTGTAATTCTTCAATAATTTTCATAACGGAAGACCTTTGTAAAAAAATATTTGTTCTATAAGTTATTTAATATCTGTTAGCTCAGTAAGCGCATTCACGGAAGGCTTAATAACAACCACGAGAAGTGCTTTATAAACTATTCCAAAACTACAAATTATATTTCAAAGAGTATCCTGATTATTTTCCTTCCACACTCAGAGAAAAGATTAAGTTGATTTAATAAAATAGATTGTTCAACCTACTTTGTTTGTTGAAACTAAAAAAGGACCCCGCACAAAATGTACATTAAATGGCTTTTGGTCGATTTTGATTGAACTTCGTAAAATTGTAGTTCTCAACGTTTCTATCAAAATTGTTGTTTTTGTTGTTACAGAGGGTTAAACATGCAACCATTTTAACAAACATTAGCAAATATCTTGAAAACTGCAGGTCTGAGAAAAAAAGGTTGCCCATGAAAGTTATTGATCTCTGACGAAAAAATTCCAAGGTAGTCATGACAATAAGACACAGGTCAGTTTTCAAGGTCATTCAATGTGAACCTGTCATTTATTGCTAATATGCAGCCAATAAAGAAGGGAGATGAAGAGGAAATCAATATACAGCCCATGAAGGCAAGATATGAGCATGACTTAGTTAATATGAAACTAATGAAGGCAAGTCATAAGAAGGATGTTGTCAATATCTAGCCAATTACGGCAAGATATGTGCAGGACATTAGACAATATCCAGTCAATAAAGGCAAGACATGACCAGGATATTATCGATTCTAGCCAATGAAGGCAAGACAAGAGCAGAGCTTAGTCAATATACAGAGAATGCAGACAAGACACGAGCAGGACTTAGTCAATATCCAGAAAATAAAGGCAAAACATGATATTATATATATCATACATTAGCAAGATATTGATAATATCCTTCTTATGACTTGCCTTCATTAGCTTGATATTGACTAAGTCATGCTCATATCTTGCCTTCATGGGCTCTATATTGATTTCCTCTTCATATCTCTTCTATATTGACTGAATATTAGCAATAAATGACAAGTTCACATTGAATGACCTTGAAAAATGACGTGTCTCTTAGTGTCATGACTTCCTTCGCATTTTCTCGTCAGAGCCCAATAACTTTCATAGGGAACATTTGTTTCTCAGACCTGCAGTTTACAAGATATTTGCTAATGATTTTTAAAATGGTTGCATGTTTAACCCTCTGTAACTTGGAAACTGTCGATTTTCGGACTTTGTGCCCAATAGCAATTTTAATCCAGACGTCGAGAACTACAATTTTACGAAGTTCAGTCAAAATCGACCAATTTGTGCGGGGTCTTTTGGTCAGCGCAAATAAACCTCTGGTTACTTTTAAAAACCGTATAATAAAATAATAAAAAATATTAATAATACTCTGATAGTAATGTTTTCATTTGGAAACATTACATTATTTTCATATTCACAATATCATCTTATTAGGAATAGTGAACAGCATTAGGAATAATAATCGGATAGTAATGTTTTTATTGGGGAATATTACATTATTTCCATATTCACATTATTCTTTCATTAAATTAAGCTAACCCATATGTGGCGGCCTCGGACTATTAGAGCTGGGACTATCAGGCCTAGGAGCAGCATGTTGGGTCGATGGTCGGCTGCGAGGTGCCACAATTGCTAAAACAGGATTGCCAGGCTGTTGAACAATAATCGGAGGGGGTCCTCGTTGTCTTGGCTGCGGAGGCTCAAGTTGACGACGTAAGTTTTCTATAAGTCCTCGGTAAAATTCTTCACTACTCTCATTATTCGGATTCATGAACTCTGCACCTAATTTTGTAAGAACAAAGTTGAGATTTGTGATCAAAAAATTACAGTTACTGATAAGATAGGATAATCCTGATCGAAATTTAAGAATTTTAGATTAGATTACAATCAAATTCGAAACCCTATTCACCTTCCAATACTCAAGTCAATGTGCAGAATTCCTGAAAATAAAACAAGAATCTAACGATCCAATTTGGACAACCACCAAAAAATGCTCCTATCGCAATTCCTAAAAACAGAAAAATTTGTTCCTTTGGACAAAAATAAAACAGAGGAAAGAAAAATGAGAAGGCATCTCCAAGATACCTGGGATCTAAGTGTGGGTCAAAAGGAAAATCCGTTATAAACACATCAGAAATAAGAGAAAGTCAAGATTCATGAAAACCTATTGCTAAATGTAATTAATCATACTAGAATAACTTTTGTTTAATTTATCCTAATCAGTTTTCAAATTAATAAACAACTTATTTTGTTTTTTAATATAAAGCATTTCCATGAATTCTCTCTTTCTCTCATTACTTTCACTATGTAAAATTTCAATATTGTCTCAGTCCAACTCATGATCAACATCAACAAACCCTCTCGTATGTCTAGCAAGAACGCTCTTATAACAACGTCTTAAACGAACATCACTTTTATGTTCCTCCATCCTAGTATTAAGAAGTCTGCTAGCCTGTTCCACATAAGTCATCTTACAGATCTTGCAAGTCATCTTGTAAACAACACCACCTTTTTCAAATTTATCTGAAGGATCTTCACAAAAAGTTATTATTGAGTCCATTTTGAATGGTACATGGAAAATAGTATGAATATTAAATTTTTTCAACATAAATTCAATAGTTTTCGAAATCTGACCAACAAACGGGAGAACAAAAGTATTAAAAGAACTGTATTCTCTCAATTTCTTCTGATTATCTGTAGATAAAATATGATGTTGTTTGTTTTTGATTTGTTGAATTCTAATTGTGATATTGAAGCCCTCAGAGGAAAAATGTGACTCAGAGAGTTTTGAGGAAAAATAGTAAAGAAAAAGTTCCGAGGAAAAATAGTAACCGAAAAAGTTCAGAGGAAAGAAGGTAAACAGAATCGCTAGGTAAAAATGTTACTCGGAAATATCCGAGGAAAAACGTTATAGAAAATTTTGAGGGATAAAATGTGATAGAAAAAGTTCCGAAGAAAAACGTTTCTTTTGCTATTATAATTTGATCACGAAAACACTTTAAGAAAACAAGAACGTCAATATGATCAGGTCCATTAAGCTAGCACCTCCACATTCGAATTTTGCGATTTTGCGATTCAGAATTTTTGAGAATGTTACAATGTGGCTAGAGTCTCTGATTTTCGGGCTCCTCGAAGATACCCATTCAGATTTTTTGACTCCAACCCTTAACGGTCAAAATCATCCCCTTGGTGCCACGCAGATATGACTTGGTCAAAAAATAATGGTTTCAGGAATGTTAAAGTATCAATAGAGTCTCTGATTTTTAAGCTCCTCGAAAATACCTGCTCCGATTTTTGGGCTGCAACCCTTCCGGTTAAAAATCAACCCATTGGAACCACGGCGATATGACTTTGTCAAAAAATAATCTTTTTGAGAATTTATCAATGTGGCTAGAGGCTCCAATTTTTGGGCTTCTCGAAAATAACCACTCCGATTTTTGAGCTCCCACCCTTAAGGACAAAAATCACCTTCTTTGTACCACGCAGATATGACTTTGCCAAAAAATAATCTTTCTGATAATTTTACAGTGTAGATTGGGTCTTTGATTTTTGGGCTTCTCGAAAATACCCAGTCTGATTCTTGGGCTCAAACCCTTATCGTTAGCCCTCATCGTGGCTACAGTCTCTGATTTTTGGGCTCCTTGAAAATACGCATGCCCAAAAATCAGAGGCTCTAGCCATATTGTAAAATTCTCAAAAAGATTATTTTTTTATAAACTCATATCTGCGGGGTACCAAGGGGATGATTTTTAACGTTAATTATTGAAGCCGAAAATCGGAGTATGTATTTTCGAGGAGCCCAAAAATTAAAGACTCTATTAATACATCAAAATTCTTTAAAAAATTATTTTTTGACAAAGTCATATCTGCGTGGTAACGAGGGGTTGATTTTTACCATTCAGGGTTGGAGCTCAGTAATTGGAGTAGGTATCTTCGAGGAGCCCAAAAAACATAGACTTTATTGATACTTTAAAATACTTAAAAACATTATTCTTTGACAAAGTCATGTCTGCGTGGTTCCCAGAGGTTGATCTTTAACGATAAGGGTTGGAGATCAGAAATCAGCATGGGTATTTTCGAGGAGCCCAAAAATCAAAGTCTCTATCCACACTGTGAAATTCTGAAAAAGATTATTTTTTGACCAAGTCATATCTGCGTGGTACCAAGGGAATGATTTTTAACTTTAAGTGTTGGAGCCCAAAAATCTAAGTGTGTGTTTCCGAGGAGCCCAGCAATCAGAAACTCTATTGCTATACCATTAAGCCATTTCCCTTTCAGGGTAGGCGTGACACTACCCAATTTGGGTAGTGTTTCTAGGTGGATAGTTTTCTTGTAGTTATAAATAACTACAAGTTTGGGCTCAACACACCCATAATATGCCAACAGCACACAGTATTCTCGAATGGTCACCCATCCAAGTACTAACCGCGCCCAACGCTGCTTAACTTCAGTGATCTGACGAGAACTGGTTTTTTCAGCGTGGCATGGCCGTTGGCCATGATATGGCCTATTAATACTTTAAAATTCTCAAAAACATTATTTTTTAACAAAGTCATATCTGCCGGGAATAAATTTGTTAAAAAATTGAAATTTTTTGAAGGGGGTTGATTTTTGAACTTAAGGGTTGTTTTGGGGGAAATTTGTTTGCGGATTCCAAGAGCCCTAAAGAAGCCCAAAATTCTGAGCTATGACAAATCGCAAAATTCGATTGTAGAGGTGCTAGTTTAATGGACCTGATCATATTGACGTTCTTCTTGTTCTTTTTAAAATGCTTCCGTGCTCAAGTTATAATATCAAAAGAAACGTTTTTCCTCGGATATTTTCGAGTAACATTTTTATCTCGCGATTTTGTTTACCTTTTTCCCTCTGGACTTTTTCGGTTACCATTTTTCCTCGGAACTTTTTCTTTACTGTTTTTCCTCAAAACTCTCTGAGTCACATTTTTCCTTTGAGGGCTTCAATATGTTTCTTAAATAACTTTTGTGGGTAATGATTAAGAAAAAGGATATTCCTAACAATATCAAGAACAATATTCAAATTCTTTTTGTGAAATGAAATGTGGGATAAACCTAGAGCTCTGTCAACTAAGTTTTTGATTACTGCATTTTTGTTTTTAAAGGGTGAGCCGAAAGGAAATTCGAAACTCTACCTGAAAATGTACTTTTTCTATACCAATTGGTAATAATATTACCATCCTGACTTTTAATTGCTTCTATGTCCAAAAAACTGATTTTATTATCTTTCTCTGTTTCATGGGTAAATTTAAGTTTTGGATGGAAACTGTTAAAAGCATCAATAACTGCCTGCAACTTTGCTGTATGAGCACCGAAAAGTTGGTAAATATTATAAATGCTTTCATATCGTGATTTGATAATAATAAAAATAAAAAAGACAAAAGAAATAAAAAGAGAAAGAAGGGGATTTGTTTGGTTGCCTTCTCATTTTTCTTTCCTCTTTTTTATTATCGTCCGGGGGAACAAATTTTTTTGTTTCTTGGGAATTGCAATAGAAGCATTTTTTTATGGTTGTCCAAATTTGATCGTTGGATTCTTGTTTTATTTTCAGGAATTCACTACAATAATTCTTATCGCTATACCATCTGAATCTTGAATGTAAATCTGATATGTTTGAGGAGTTGACGTAGGCTCATCACGAGTTTTACAATATCTCCTTCTTACTCTTTCAATAAAGATAAAAATATTACACAATCGCGTTCGTGTATCGAGCTTTTCTATTATCCGCTATTCCCAGTTATATGACGTCCATTCAATAATTATCACAGCCACTTTCATCTCATTAATTTAGTAGAATTTCACTAGTATCTAGTGAAATTCCACTAATATAGATTCAGTAAGTGAAGTTTTGAAGAATGAACAAGTTTTGTGTCGAAATTATAAAAATATGAGCCATTTTAAATTGGACAATATTTTTTAATTAGTGCACTTGCAAAGTAGAAAGACTCGAAATTAAAAAAAAGTTTGAATGAAACGATAATTTTGAGTTTGATGGAAGAAGTTGAGGACATAGACCTAAAAACTGCCTTTTTAAACCCCCGATCCCGGCGGATTGAGTTGAGATTTTTTCAGAACGGGTATCACCGGGTTTCGGGTTCACGGCCTGACCCGAAAACCCAAAAGTCTGAACCGACCCAAAATTTCATTAACAAATTCTCATAAATTTCTAGTTCGGGTTTCCGGGTTTTTGGGCCGGGTTTTGAACCCGAAACCTGGCCCGAAGTTATTTTAAATATCACTATAAGAAGGACATAATGCTGAATTATGTATATTACACTTACCTTGGAAGTTGAGGAAAACAATGAACATGGGAAGTAAAATGCCAATTTCGAACTTCATTTTTGACGAATTTTGTGAACTATTAGAGGCTAATGAAATTTGCCAGGGAATAGTCGGAATCAATTGAAACACACAATGATCTTGTATAATGAATGTATATTATAACTGATAATATTTATCCATAAATAAATACAGGAATCTCTGGCCACCCCTCTCCTTACCATACTCTTACACCTCATCCATGCTCATTCCATTAGTTCTGTCCCCCAATATTTCCAGACTTAATTAGGAATCTCATCTATACCAGGTGCCTTTCCATCTTTCATTATTCCTAACACCTTGCCTATTTCTTCCCTTGGTATGTCCTTTTCCTCATCTCTTCCTCTACCATGTTTCGCTCCTTTCCTAACTTTTCTCTCTACCCCTCCTAGCAAATTCATGAAATATTTTTTCCATTCTACCATTTCAATATCCTGATTTACTGTTTTGCTTCTATTTCTCTCTCATTTTACTACCTTCCAAACCTCTTCTTCCGTCCTAGCCTTCTCTGCCTCTTCCTTAAACCGTTTATTCTCATCCTCTTTCTTTTGATGACACAACTCAGTATACTCCTTTTTTCTCCTATATTCTCCTCCACTACTCTTTTCTCTTCTCCATTTTCCTCATTTCTTTCTGACTTCCTTCTTTTTCTCTTTACATTCCTTATCCCATCCACTTCTATTCCCCGCTTTATTTATTTATTTTTTGTTTCTGCACTCTTATCCTCTTCTTATTTCTCCTATCATTATTTCCATCTCCTCGTCCACATTTCCCTCTCCCATTTTGATATTTCTGACCTTACCTTTAAACTGTTCTTTTCCTTCCATTGACCAATCCCCTTTTCCTGCTCTTTTTACCGTTGCTTCCTTTTTATCCAAATTGTTATTACTTTTTTCTCCCTCTAATGTTACTATTATGGGAAAGGTACGCGAATCTATATAATCCCGTACCTCTAGTTTCTTGACCATCTCTCTTACCTCATCGTCTACTATCACATAATCAATTACTGTTCCCCTTTCACCTCCTGAGCGTGTATATTCCCCTTCCTCATCTCCCTCTATATTTCCCTTCACGATAAACCATCCCAACTCCTCCAAGCTCTTTAACAATTTCTTTCCCTCCCCATTCAGTATCTTGTCTTTGGATTTTCTTTCTCTCTCTCCTCCCCATTCCCTTCCTCCTGTATCTCCTGTTCTCGCATTGAAATCCCCCCCTATTATAAGCCTAATCTCTTCTTTATTTTCTTCAACCATTTCTTTCATCTCCTCTAATTTCTCCTGCATATCACCGTTCACATAAACCCCCGCTATCTTCCACTTCTCTCCTCCCATCTTAACCTCTTCTACTATTAATCCTTCTTTTCGTTCTTTCCTCTCTTTCTTATCCTTCCCGGTTATAAATTCGTTCCTTACTCCCATCACCATTCCTCCCATTGCTCTGCCTTTTTTATTCTTCCTCTTTGCATTTTGAAATTGCCATTTGTAACCTCTTAGTAACCGTCCCCTTACTCTTTCCCATCCTTTTTCATGTAGCCACGTGTCCATTATTACTACTACATCTATATCTTTTTATCACAACGTGCATTTGATTTTTTAACAATTCTTTACGCAATAAACCCATTTTGAAAATAATTGTATTATCTAGTTCGGTACTCCCACGCTTCAAATTACTTTTTAACCAAAAATCCAATAGTATTGGCAATGACGTAAGAATTAAGGCTAGAAAATGATAAAAGCGAAAAGAACAGAAAAGTAATAATACTAGTTGAAAAAAGAAACGATGAATTCAGAGCCGAAGAAGAGAACAAAATGGAAAACGCTTTCGAAGAAAATAAAAAAATATTTCATTTTCAATTGCGCAATGCCAACAAGGAAGAAAAAAGTAGTAGGAAGTTTGGCGAGTTTAGGAGGTGAAGCTATGGAGCAGAAAAATTGCGACATAGAAGAACCATATGTAGCAAAACGAGGGTGAGAGTAAATTGGCAACTGAGTGACTGGTTCGATATTAGGCAAGGTGTTAGGAGAAGATGCGTTATATCTCCTTGGCTGTTTATTATATTCATGGACAAGTGTCTAGGAATGGCCCTCCTCGACGAAGATGGTGTGGATCTCGGGACAGAGAAGGTGCGTGGATTAGCATTTGCAGATGATGAAGTTGTTATGGCAGAGTCAACCGAAGGATTGCAGAGAACGTTGATTAGACTAAATACTAGCATGAAGAACATGGGCCTTAAAATTAACGTTGATAAATAAAAAAATATAAAATATAAAGGAAAGGGTGTGAATATAGTATGCAACATCGTCTTAGCCGATGACAGGAAAGAACAAATTGATGAGTACGTGTATCTTGAAATTTAATTCACTACTGACGGAAAGATCGATGGAGAAATAGACGTCAAGTTTATGCGGTTGTCATGCAATATCTGAGCAATGTGTGCGGTAAAACGCTAAAAGACAAAGTCAGTAATAAGAGGATTATCAAAAAATGTGGTGCAGCGGAGACTCTGTTTAACAAAAGTAAAAGAAATTTGTTGAGATGGTTTGGGCATGCTGAGAGAATGAAAGAAGAATGACTGAAGAAACAAGTATATTCAGGTAATGTAAACAGCAGCGTACCCAGAGGCAGACTGAAAAAAAAATCGCGGGAATGTGTGAATGAGACCCTAAATCGAAAAGATATAAAGAACTATAGAAACACAAAAGCTTTCATGAGAAAATGTATGGACGGAAAGGAAGCCAAAGAGGTATGCCAGGACAGGAAAGTGTGGAGGTGAATAATTCATTAGAAACGCCTGTAACGAAAAGTGGAGAGATTTACATGATGAATTTGTAAAGCTCTCCGCCTTGGGTGCTTGCTAGAGAGATTGATTGGTAACCTGGGTCCCGTTTCCCGAGAAATGGATCAGTTTCCAGAGATTCACGTTTTAATTTTTTTTTAATAATACAATAGTCCTCTTACAATTTCAGGTTTTTTAAAAACTTCGAACATAGCATCGGTTAGAAAACCATTTACGAAGAAAAATTTCCTGCCTTATTTTTTGCTTCTGTCGTTTGCTGACACAGGAAATTAAGAATCAAGTTGCGAAATTTTTGCACTCATCATAACTCAGTGAATAGCCCCGCAGGTATATGTCGACCGACTCGTCACTTCCCACAACACCAGAAGACGATCGAGCCGGGAAAATTACTTAACTGTAATTTAGAAGGGAAAACCACTGATTACTGTTAATGGATCACTTATCACTTAACTTCATGATAATCCAAAAATGGTCAATATCACTCTGAACAATGTAGCGCTTCGAACTTGGTCTCAGAAAGAGGTTGAAAGTGCCTGGCATGAAAATCGAAACGGAATTCAGTAAGAGGAAGCTGGATACCGCCCAGCCTAACCGAGCGAGCCACCACAAAGACAACAACATACCGCTTTACGCCCGCGGTCGCAAGGTCTTGAGCAACAGACAATAAGAAAGGTGACTGTATGGCTCAATAGCGTTAGGTGTAAGCTCTCAAATAATCACGAACCTCATTAGGAAAAGTAAACAGTACACTGTTAAAAATGTTTGGAATTCTCCAACACTTCTACAATACAAGCGTAAGGTAAAATTGCAAACACGGTATTGGAATGTCGAAATTGAAATACATGTATTCTAGCGTTTATAAATCGAAAATTGTGCACAAGGAATTCACGGAATTCATTAAACTAAAGGAATTCACGAAATTTATGGAATTCATGGAATTCGCGAAATTAATGGAATTCACGGAATTCAAGGAATTCACAAAATTTATGGAATTCGCGGAATTCACTACATTTATGGAACCCACAGAATTCATGGAATTCACAAAATTCATGAAATTCATGGAATTCACGAAATTTATGGAATTTACGGAATTCATGCAATTCGCGGAATTCATTAAATTTATGGAACTCACAGAATTGATGGAACTCACAGAATTCATGGAACTCACAGAATTCATGGAATTCAAGGCATTTATGGAATTCATGGAATTCACGGAATTCATGGAATTCACGAAATTTATGGAATTCATGGAATTCACGGGATTTATGGAATTCATGGAATTGACGTAATTCATGACACTGACGGAATTCGCGAAATTTATGGAATTCAAGGAATTCACAAAATTTATAGAATTGACGGAATTCATGACACTTAAGGAATTCGCGAAATTTATGGAATTTATGGAATTCGCAGAATTCACTGAATTTATGGAACTCACAGAATTCATGGAATTCACGGAATTCATGGAATTCACGAAATCTATGGAATTCATAGAATTCTAGGAATTCACGGAATTCATGGAATTCATGGGATTTATGGAATTCATGAAACTGAAGGAATTCAAGAAATTCATGGAATTCATGGAATTCGCGTAATTATTGGAATTCACGGAATACAAGGAATTCACAAAATTTATGGAATTCACGGAATTCATGGAATTCGCGGAATTCACTAAATTTAGGGAATTCACGAAATTTATGTAATTAATGGCATTAATGGAAACGGCCATACCACGCTGGAAACACCAGTTCCCGTTAGATCACTGAAGTTAAGCAGTGTTGGGCGCGGTTAGTACTTGGATGGGTGACCGTCTGATACTACTGCGTTGCTGTTGGCGGTCGTGGGTGTGGTGAGCCTACACTTGTAGTTATTTACTACAAGAAACTATCCACCTAGAAACACTACCCGAATCGGGTAATGTCACGCTTACCCCTTGAGGCTCGCCGAAAGGGAAATGGCTTAATGGTATAATGGAATTCACGGAATTCACGGAATTCATGGAATTCACGGAATTCATGGAATTCATAAAATTCACGGAATTCATAAGGTCAACGGCCATACCACGCTGAAAACCCCAGTTCTCGCCAGATCACTGAAGTTAAGCAGCGTTGGGAGCGGTTAGTACTTGGATTGGTGACCATTCAAGAATAATGCGTGCTGTTGGCACATCGTGGGTATGGTGAGCCCAAACTTGTAGTTATTTACTACAAGAAAACTATCCAAATAGAAACACTACCCGAATCGGGTAGTGTCACACCTACCCTGAAAGGGAAATGGTTTAATGGTATAATCATGAAATTCGCAGAAATCACGGAATTCATGAAATTCGCAGAAATCACGGAATTCTTGGAATTCACGGAATTCATGGAATTCACGGAATTCATGGAATTCATGAAATTCACTGAAATCATGGAATTTCCGGATCCATGAAATTCACTGAATTCATGGAATTCACTAAATTAATGGAATTCATGGAGTTCACGGAATTTACGGGATTCATGGTATTCACGGAATTTATGGGATTCACGGAATTCATGGAACTCATGAAATTCATGGAACTCACGGAATTCATACAATTGACGGAATTCATGTAATTTAATAAATTCTCGGGATTGACTGTATTCACAAAATTCGCGGAATTAACTGAATTCACGAAATTTATTTAATTTACTAAATTTCCTGAATGAAAGAAATTAATGGAATTCGCGGAATTCACTGAATTTACGGAATTCTCGGTATTCACATTCCATGAATTCCTTGAATTCTGTCAATTCATTGAACTACATGAATTCTTTGAATTCTCTGAATTCATTAAATTTGGTAAATTCCTTGAATTCTGTGAATTCAATGAATACCATGTATCGGACGAATTTTTTGAATTTCTTGAATTCCACGCATTCATTGAATAACACGAATTCCTTGAAATTCGTGAATTCTTTGAATTTGTAAATTCCACGAATTCCTTCAATTCTATGAATTCCGCGAATTCCGTGATTTCCTTCAATTCCTTGAAACCCTTGAATTTCGTGAATTCCTTAGATTGTGTGAATTCAGTAAATTCCTTGAATTCCATCAAGTCCTTGAATTCCATCAATTCCTTGAATTCCATGAGTTCCGTGAATTCCATTAATTCCGTGAATTCTATTAATTCTGACAATTCCCTGATTTCCTTTAATTCCGTGAAATCTTTGAATTCCTTGAATACTATGAATTCCATAAATTCCATGAATTTCGTGAAATCCTTGAATTCCGTGAATTCCATGAATTCCATGAATTCCTCGAATTCCGTAAATTCCGTGAATTCCGTAAATTCCGTGAATTCCGTGAATTTCGCGAATTCCATGAATTCTGTGCTTTCCTTCAATTCCTTGAAATCCTTGAATTTCGTGAATTCCACGAATTCCTTGGATTTCGTGAATTCCTTAGATTTCGCGAATTCCGTGAATTCCTTAAATTCCATCAATTCCTTGAATTCCACCAATTCCGTGAATTCCATTAATTCCGCGAATTCTATCAATTCCGTGAATTCCATGAATTCTGTTAATTCAATGAATTTCCTGCATTCCATGAATACCGTAAATTCCGTGAATTTGGAGAAATCCTGATATTCCGTGAATTTCTTGAATTCCATAAATTTCGAGAATTCAATTAATTACGTGAATTCCATGAATTTCCTGCGAAATGATTGACGTTTTTTTCTTCTTCAATTTTTCGTTTCAACAGGTATCGAGATATCCAGCCGCCAATATGAAACAGAAGTGTTACTGGCTACAGGACATGTATTGTAAAATTCCAATACATGTGAGATACCATAACAATACCAGCATTTGGAAACTACAACATTTTGTATTGTAGCGTTACCTTACGTTTCGGAAATAAACTTCCAATACATTTGTTGGAAGTTTCGAGCGGAAATTTTTAACGGTGTAGTAAGAATAATGCTCGGATAGTAGTGTTTTTATTCTAGAATATTACATTATTTTCATATTCGCATTATTCCTTCATTAAATTAAGCTAACCAATATGTGGCGGCCTGGGACTATTAGAGCTGGGACTATCAGGCCTAGGAGCAGCATGTTGGGGTGGTGGTGGGAATAGTGGTGGGGGTGATGGTCCGCTATAAGGTGCCACAATTGCTAAAACAGGATTGCCAGGCTGTTGAACAATAATGGGAGGGGGTCCTGATTGTCTTGGCTGCGGAGGCTCAAGTTGACGACGTAAATTTTCTATAAGTCCTCGGTAAAATTCTTCACTTCTCTCATTATTCGGATTCATGAACTCTCCACCTGATTTCGTAAGAAAAAAATTAGGTTTTGTTGAGTTTTTTGACTCTGGGAGAACAGCTGTTATATTAATTGTAACATTTATGAATATTTGGCTAATATTTTTCAAATATATTAGTGCAAGCACAAAATTATTATATATTTTGATATTGAATATTACTTCGAAATTACATGTTTTAATAATGTAAACGCATTCAAAATTGATAATGTTGATTCAATTCGTCTTAAGCTAATTGTCACTTTTTCTTATTTCTATAATCATCTTTTGATTAATATATACAGCCCTAAATAAATTAATATCTTTTTATCAACACAAGCGGTTAATAGTCTTCCACTATCGAATTCTTAATTTTTACTACTCTATAGTGGCTTACTTTTCCGTGATTGAATTAGTATAATTTTTAGTGAGAATTTGTAATAAAATCTGAAGTAAATTTAAACATCATATTAGAAACAAATATATAAAAATATATAAAAGGGGCCTGGGATTTTCAATTACTTATTGTTGTATATTGCTGTATTTTGTTTATAGGTAATTAAAGGTGTTGATATAGTTCAAAACATTTATTTCATCAAAAAGAGATAGTTAAAATACTGGTGTATTTAAAAAATTCAGAATTTTCCATCTTATAAACCTTAAACAAATTGACAGATCTCTATCATAATTTAATTTGTCACACACGCCTGTTAAAAACATCAATTAATTTTTTTGATCACGACAAATAAATTTAGTACTTACCATATTCCTATATTTCAAAAATCATAAAAGTTTTTCTCTTACAAATATTCGAAAATTTGAAAACTCTGTACATACTATCCTAACTTTATTTGGCCATAGAGTATTTCGATAGAAATTAGTTGATTCTTCTTTTCAAATATGGAAATTTGTTTTGTACTATGCTTCTATATATCCAATATTCAAACGAAAATTTACTTATAAACGAAAAATTCTTAAGGATTAAAATTTTAAATACAGATAGCTATATAAACATGCTATCGAATTATATAAAATTAAACACTACCCTTTGTTTGAAAAAATTCGGTTAACAGGGTCAGCTTTTAATATTCATTTTTTGTAATTCTCAATATATTTACTTTTTGATAAAAAATGATATATTTCAATGCAATTTTGCGTATACAATTTTTCATTCTCATATACAATGAAAAATGAAAAAAAATCACGTCTGAAATGATTTAAGACAAAAAATATAAGTCATAAAAACCAAATTTATTCTTATCTGATCCGGCTCTAAACTTAATCAATAATTACCATCATTCAGGGCTACAATCTACTCAGGAACCTTTTTTGAATCTTATTTTTTGACTTCTTAACTCGAATTATGTCACGATAAGTTAAAAAATAAAGTTTGCAAATTTTTTCGTTACAACAGCTTCTTCTGTCAGGAAGCAATATATTTTTATTACTAGTTAGAGTGTATTCTCCACATTGTGCGAACCTAATAATATATCATATTAAACTTACATTTAAAATTAAAGAAAACGACGATGATAAGGATAAGAGTGCCAAGGCCGGTCATCATTTTTTAATTTTTTTTAAATCTGTCACTGAATTATTTTTTTACTGTGTTCACTGTTATATACGCGTCATCCATATATGACGACACGTACTTAGGGGTAGTGGGGAGATCTTCTTGGAGGATTTTTCTACATTGATGAAATGTCAAATAGAGGGGAGGACAGGTAAATATTATAGATAAAAGCATGATGTAATTTATGGCCGACGCCTTCACAGAAAAAACTGAAGTTAAATTTTGTTGCATGTAAAATGTTCAGCTGTTAAAGATTACATGCTATTTGGCGAAAGTTTATCTTACGATGGAATAAAAGCTGTCGTCTGCTACGTCCTTCGCAGCAATGGAAAAACGGCAAAGTATACATGAAAAGCTATAAATCAGGACACTAGATTTAGAACAACTTTTTACTTACCTAATTTTTATTTTGAAAATAATTAGACTTTATATATACTTCCTGCCACAGTCGGTATTGTTGGTTAGGAAGAAAACCAAAAAGTAGGAATCGAATTATATTTGAAGTTGGAACATTCAGTGGTGGATCTAGGTATTTGAATTCAAAGTAACAATATTTGAAAAAAAATTTGAAGGAATGAAAAATCCCGGAAAATAAAATTCCCGACTCTTTCAAATTCCCGAATTGGGAAATTCCCGAATAATAAAATTTTCGAATATGTAATAAAATTTCTGGTTAATAAAATTCCCGAATAATGAAATTCCCGAATTGGAAAATTCCCGAACAGTTTATGATATCACTGAAATGGATAATTCCCAATAGTTTATAATATTACCGAATTTAAACCTTCCCGACAGAAAATTGCCAAATTATAAAATATCCGAACTAGAAAATTTCCGAATTTAAACAAATATAATAATGAAATATTTTTATCAAGAAAAAAATTATTTTTAATGTTTAAAGTTTCTAAAATTATTGGTTAACTTTGAAATTACGATAATTGAAAAAATATATTTCTGGATGAAAATTGTCTTCAAATATTGTTATTTTAAATTCATACAATAATTTTAGAAACAAATAATATTGATTGAAAAACAATTTTTTTATTGTTTCGGGAGTTTTATAATGCAAGAATTTTTCAGTTCGTATATTTTATAATTTGGCAATTTTCTAGCGGGAATTTTAAAATTCGGTAATATTATAAACTGTCGGGAATTTTCCATTTGGGTAAGATCATAAACTGTTCGGGAATTTTTTATTCGGGAATTTCATTATTTGGGAATTATATTATTCGGAAATTTTATTTTTTAGGATTTTTCAATCGTCCAAAAATTTTCATCCAAAAATATATTTTTTCAATAATTTTTATTTTGAATTCAAACAATAATTTTAGAAACTTTGATCAAAAAAAAAGATTTTTTTATACAAATATTTGATTGTATTTTTAATAAATAATATTGATTGAAAACCATTTTTCCATTGTTTCGAGAGTTTTATAATTCAGGAATTTTCCAGTTCGGATATCTTATAATTCGGCAATTTTCTATCGGGAATTTTCAAGCTCGGTAATAATATAAACTGTCTGGAATTTCCTATTTTGGTAATATCATAAGCTGTTCGGAAATTCTTTATTCGGGAATTTTCCAGTTAGGGAAGTTTATTACATATTCAAAAATTGTATTATTCGGGAAATTCCCGAATCGGGAATTTGAACGAGTCATGAATTTTATTTTCTGGATTTTTTCAGTCGTCTAAAAATTTTCATCCAAAAATATATTTTTTCAATAATTCAATAATTCAGAAACTTTGAATATTCAACTTTCTTTGATAAAAATATTTGATCATTGTATTTTTAATAAATAAATAATATTCATCGAAAAAATTTTTCATTTGTCTAAATTCGGGAATTTTATAATTGGGGAATTTTCTAGTTATTTGGATATTCTAGAATTCGGCAATTTCATGTCGGGAATTTTATTATTCGGGAATTTTCCAATTCGGTAATATCATAAACTGTCGAGAATTTCATCATTCGGGAGTTTTTCATTTCGGTAATATTATAAACTGTCCGGAAATTTTATTATTATGGAATTTTCCTTTTCGGAAATTTCATTATTCGGAGATTTTCTAATTCAGGAATTTTACAGTCTCGAGAATTTTTCAGTCTTCCCGATTTTTCAAGATAAGTGTATTTGGATATTATTTTTTATTTCGAGAAAGCTATTTAATTAAATAATAAAATCATTACACATTTTTTATGGCTTTTATAATTTAATCGAATAGTTTTCAGAAAATAAAGAATAATATCCAAATACACTCATGGCGAAAAACCATTTTTTTCTGAGTTTTGAAAAAAATAAAGTTTTGTCCCAATGCAATTGGTATTATTGTTCATCCCTCAGCTTGCAGACATCTTTGATTTCACCTACCTAACCTGAAATACCTGATAGAATATAGTTAAATTTCCATCAATATTATCTTAATATAAAATGTTATCTACAGTACAAAATTAAAAATTAAATTAAAATGTTAAATTTACATTCAATATTCTTGATAAATATTTATTTAATAACTTTTCAAAATAAAATTTTACAAATCAGGGTGCCCTCATACGTAACGAAAATTCTGAGTTCAAAAAATTATTCAAAAAATGAAATGTTAAGTAATAATAATTTGAAGCATGAAATAAGGTCGATAGGAGTTGTAGTTGTTCAGAAATCATCTTTTAGCTTTAAAATTTTACTTCGTAAAAAGGCTTTTATATTGAACTGCAATACCGACGGATCTCGAAACTTTCAAAACGGAAATTCATATCTCATAACTTGTGAATTATGGTTAAGATCATAGTAAATATAGCGACTTTTTCCAATGTTGTCGAGTGTTTTATTGACAGTCATCAAAAATATATAACCATTCGTCCGCGATAAGTGCAATTATTTTTAAAATAGAATGGTAATAAGTGCAATGTTTTTAAAAATCTCGTGTCCTGATTTCCAGACCAATTCCATCCATACTTCACACTGTTCTTTGCACTGCTGTCAACTACATAGCAGAAGACGCTTTTTTACTGACAAACAACTGACAAATTATTCCGAGATGGTTTAAAAACACGGAATTATCTTAATTTCATGTAAAGATTATTCGACAAGGTTAATTTTTGTTGCAGCGAAACTTTCGTCGGAAATCGATGTAAAGTTTATCTTCTGTTTTTTCTGTGTTATACTTAACCACTACCATCTTAATTATTATTCTTATCCACACGGAGAAAAATAAATATTAACACAAAATATATATCGAGATAATACTGGGTAATAATCGCCAAAAGAAACGCTTTGTAGGTATGCCATTTGAGAAGAAGGAACACTTTTCTTGAACCACCCTGTGCAATTTGAAATCTTGAGAAACCATTGGAAATATGTTTTCAGTGAGTAATTGACAAAAATATCATTTGGCAGAATAAAAAAAATTGATCATTTTCTAAGAAAGCTCGTGCATATAAATAAGAAAAATTGGAAACAGATAGATGAGAGACTTATAATGGTTGTGCAATATATACACTGTTAAAAATGTTTGGAATTCTCCAACACTTCTACAATACAAGCGTAAGGTAAAATTGCAAACACGGTATTGGAATGACGAAATTGCAATACATGTATTGTAAGTGCTATGAATCGTGATGTCACCGTCGAGCATTCCAATACATGTAGCAGCGTTTATAAGTCGAAAATTGTGCACAAGGAATTCACGGAATTCACGGAATTCATGGAATTCGTAGAATTCAAGGAAGTCATGGAATTCACGAAATTTATGGAATTCACGGAATATATGTGATCCACGGAATTCGCGGAATTCATGGAATTCACGGAATTCATGAAATTCACAGAATTCACGGAATTCGTGAAATCCACGGAATTCATAGAATTCACGAAATCATGGATTTGAATGAAGAAAATTGCAATACATGTATTGTAAGTGCTGTGAGTCGTGAAGTCACCGTCGAGCATTCCAATACATATATTGTATAAGCGTTTATAAGTCGAAACTTGTGCACAAGGAATTCACGGAATCAATGGAATTCACGGAATTCAAGGAATTCGCGGAATTCATGACATTTAAGGGATTCACGAAATTTATGGAATTTACGGAATTCGTGGAATTCACGGAATTTATGGAATTCACGGAATTTATGGAATTCACGGAATTCACGAGATTCACGAAAAGCATGGAATTCACCGAATTTATGGAATTGATGGAACTCACGGAATTCACGGAATTCATAGAATTCACGGAATTCATGGAATTCACGGAATTCACGGAATTCACGGAATTCATGGAATTCGTAGAATTCAAGGAAGCTGAAAAACCCAGTTCTCGTCAGATCACTGGGACTTGGATGGGTGACCATTCAAGAATACTGACATGAGTGCTGTTGGCACATCGTGGGTGTGGTGAGCCCACACTTGTAGTTATTTATAAGTACAAGAAAAACCTAGAAACACTACCCGAATCGGGTAGTGTCACGCCTACCCTGAAAGGGAAATGGTTTAATGGTATATATATGGAATTCGCGGAATTCATGGAATTCACGGAATTCATGAAATTCACAGAATTCACGGAATTCATGGAATCCACGGAATTCGTAGAATTCACGAAATTCATGGATTGGAATGACGAAATTGCAATACATGTATTGTAAGTGCTGTGAGTCGTGAAGTCACCGTCAAGCATTCCAATACATGTATTGTAGCGTTTATAAGTCGAAAATTGTGCACCAGGAATTCACGG
>CAKNYM010048873.1:146196-164970 GCA_932195095.1 Andricus curvator
TAGAATTCACGGAATTAATGGAATTCACGGAACTCATGGAATTCAAGGAATTGATGGAATTCAAGGACTTGATGGAATTCAAGGAATTTACTGAATTCACACAATCTAAGGAATTCACGAAATTCAAGGGTTTCAAGGAATTGAAGGAATCCACGGAATTCGTAGAATTCACGAAATTCATGGATTGGAATGACGAAATTGCAATACATGTATTGTAAGTGCTGTGAGTCGTGAAGTCACCGTCAAGCATTCCAATACACGTATTGTAGCGTTTATAAGTCGAAAATTGTGCACCAGGAATTCACGGAATTAATGGAATTCGTAGAATTCACGGAATTCATATAGAATTGACGGAAGCCATGGAATTCATGTAATTCACCAAATTTATGGAATTCACGGAATTCATGGGATCCACAGAATTCGCTCAATTCATGGAATTCACGGAATTCATGGAATCCAAGGAATTCATAGAATTCACAAAATTCATGGAATTCACAGAATTTATGGTATTCACGGAATATACCACGCTGAAAAATCCAGTTCTCGTCAGATCACTGAAGTTAAGCAGCGTTGGACGCGGTTAGTACTTGGATGGGTGACCATTCAAGAATACTGAGTGCTGTTGGCACATCGTGGGTGTGGTGAGCCCACACTTGTAGTTATTTATAACTACAAGAAAACTATCCACCTAGAAACACTACCCGAATCGGGTAGTGGCACGCCTACCCTGAAAGGGAAATGGCTTAATGGTATACATGGTATTTGCGGAATGTATGGAATTCACGGAATTCATGGAATTCAATGAATTCTTGGAATTGACTGTATTCACGGAATTCGGGGAATTAACTGAATTCAAGGAATTCATGGAATTCAAGGAATTTATGGAATTCAAGAAATTGACGGAATTTATGAAATTCAAGGAATGGACGGAATTAATGGAATTCAAGGAATTGACTGAATTTATGGACTTCAAGGAATTCACGGAATTAATCGAATTCACGGAATTCACGGGATTTATGGAATTCAAGGTGTTCAAGAAATTCGTGGCATCCAAGTAATTCACGGAATTCCATGAATTCCGTCAATTCCCTGACTTAATTAAATTTCTTAAATTCCTTGAATTCCGTGAATCCAATGAATACCATGAATTCAACGAATTTGATGAATTCCACGAATTTGATGAATTCCACGAATTCCACGAATTCCTTGAATTCCATGAATTCCTTGAATCCCTTGAATTCCGTGAATTGCATGGAATTTGAACTTTATTTTTTTTTAAATTTTTTAATTAATTTATTTTTTTTACTTCAAATAATTCCATGAAATCCTTGTACTCCATGAAATCCTTGAATTCCTTGAAATCCTCGAATTCCGTGAATTCCATGAATTCCTTGAATTCTATGAATTCCGTGATTTCCTTTAATTCCTTGAATTATATGAATTCCTTGAATCCCGTGAATTCCGTGAATTCCTTGAATCCTATGAATTCCGCGAATTCCGTGATTTCCTTTAATTCCTTGAAATCCTTGAATTCCGTGAATTCCATCAATTCCTTGAATCACATCAATTCCCTGAATTCTATGAATTCCGTGAATTCCGTTAATTCCGTGAATTCTATGAATTCTGCCAATTCCGTGAGTTCCTTTAATTCTCTGAAATCTTAGAATTCCTTGAATACTATGAATTCCATGAATTTCGTGAATTCCGTGAAATCCTTGAATTCCATGAATTCCTTGCATTCCAGGAATTCTTTGGATTCCATGAATTCCGCGAATTCCGTGGATCCCACCAATTCCGTGAAATCCTTGAATTCCGTGAATTCCATGAATGTCCTGAGAAATGATTGACTTTTTTTTTAATTTTTCGGTTCAAAAGGTGTCGAGATATCCAGCCGCCAATATGATACAGAAGTGTTACTGGCTATTGGACATGTATTGTAAAATTCCAATACATGTGAGGTACCATGACGATTAATTCATATACAATGTTTAGTACCCGGAATTCGGGTGTTTTTTTTTTTTGGACGTAATATTAGATCACCGAAATTGTTTTCAAAAGTTTCAAAAGCAGATTTGGAATCAGGGACTCAAAGAACACACACACAATTTTTTATTTACGTTAACATTTTTTTATTGTTGCGATATCGGATCCGCCATTGTATTTTTCAATTTTTTGACGAGACCGCGAAACTTTGCGATTTTTTTTTCAATGTAAGAAAACATGCATGCATGCATGTTTGTATGTCTGTATGTATGTATGTATGTATGTATGTATGTATGTATGTATGTATAGGATGCGTAGTTTTTACTTTAATCGTGAAAAATAACGTCAACATTTTTTCAAAAATTATGAAAAGCGACACAAGGTTAGAGAAAAAATTTAATAGGCAAAAGTTGTTCAGCGAAAAAAGATCTTCAAATTTTTGATTAATGATTTTTGGGTAGGATGCGTATTTTTTGTTCCAATCGTAAAAAATAACATTGAAAATAAAGTATTTTTTTGGAAAAACGACACAAGGTAAAATAAAATGTTAAATAGCAAAATTGATTTTTATAGGATGCACACTTTTTTCAATTAAAAAAAAGACAATAACGGTACATTTGTTTCAATATTAATGCATATTATGAATTGTAATATTATAAATTAATTGAAATTCTAAATTTTTTATGGTAGATGAGAATAAAATTGATACAAAATGTAGTACAAATATGAAAGTAATCATGAAAAATAAAATTGGTACTTCATTTTGCAATATCTCAATAAGCAGTACCAGACCGAGGTATGTACGAGTATATTTGTGTAGAAGTATTTTCTTCATCCAATCAATAATAATCGAGATGAAGATTCCTAATATATGGTCCTTTTTTAAAACCCTAATTTTCAATTTAAAAGTCCGGAAAAATATTTCGAATTTTGCAAAACCCTTCGTCATAAGTATTACATACCCCAAACACTAAACAATAACCAAAAATAAATAAAAGCAATGACCCACTTGTTTCCTTTTACATGGAATGCCCATTGCCTCTAATGCTAAAAAATGGTATTTCTCCACAAATCTTATTTCTTCTCTACACGGTTTCTCTTTCTGTTGCTTATTTCTCACACTTTGAAATGCAAATAGTGCAATTGAAACTTGGTAATAGGAATCTAAGATACAACTTGACGCAAACTTGTCCAAGTCATTACCAAGTCACCTTAGACTTCAGTCTGTTTGCTGCACCCTAAGCTTTCGAGTGTATTGTAGAACATAATTTGAATCCTCCAAAGTCCATTACATGTATAGACCGTGAAACACTATAGCCGAAATGTCATTTCAAGGAGTTCCACTTCCATGTAGTATTATACCTAATACAGTAAGGATCGAGTCTGGGTTTGGTCTCCGAATTACATGTCTGTACCCCCAGGGCTTTCTTCCTCTACTCTCACTCTCTCGCTCGCTTTTTCTCAATTTATCCCTTCTTCCTCCTACATACAATTTTGTTAGCCACTTCCCGTCCCGACGCCCTGAAAATCCTAAGGGCCTTTCTTCGATTCGAACTAGACGGATTTGTGGCATGCCATGCTGAAGTAGAATACGTCTCGAACTGCAAGACCAAAGTCTGTAGCGGATCAGACGGATCTGTTACTTCACTTTTCTTTCCAATATTCGAAGAAAGCACTTTCATAGTTGCGATGCTGTCACAGGAAACGGAAGTTTCTCCTAAGCTCGCTCGCAATTCGGGATTTGCCAGAAAGACACAGAGAAAGATTGCCGGTAACGAATGATTCCTGCAAAAATGTGAAACGTTGCAGAAATGTGAAAAATTTGTGACCTTAATACAGAACTTGAAATTCTTAAATAGTATATGAGAGTTTTCTCAATCAAACAATACAAGTTGGCCTCTCGAACCATTTTGCCCTTTTAACCTTCCCCTTCTAACCCATTATGTTAACCTGTTTCCCTTATCATCTCAACCGACCACTTTAATTCCTCATCCAAAGGAAACCTGCATTTTATTTAAAAGACTCATCATCCCCCCTACAATTCTCTAGCCATTCACTCTCCTTCCACCTTTCATCACAACTCATTTAACGCTTCTTATAATTGTTTCTCCTCGTGGCGCTAGTACCTTTTTACCCATGGATGTAGGAATAGGAGGGGGCTAGCCGTTGCTTTCTAACTTAGGCACGGGGATCGTTGCGAAGTTACAATGGGGACTCGACCATGTTGGTCTGAAAAAGCATAGGGAGTAAGTGAGAGAAGAAGAGTCTGCTCTTTTTCTCGAAATACCGGTTGAGCACACCAAGATCCTTCATCCCTGATCTCTCATCCCTCATCCTTTATACCTCTTATCCCCCTATCCCTGATACCTCCTTATCCCGCAACCCATCTTCTCACCGAATCCTCCAGACTTCTCAGTCTTTCTTCTCCATTCCACCTCATACACTCATTATCCTCCATACTCTTTGCAACCATTGTCGAATAAACGTTCAAATTATCGCATTAATATTCTAAATGTTTTTGCAACTATCATCAGAAGGAAACTTCTGGTTATAAAAAATAGTCTGAACAACAAATATCAGAGCTTAATAAATGCGAGAGCTCTTGAGTTAAACCGAGTTTCTAGACTCCTGGTCCCGCTGCTTGTCGACAGGTCTCGGTAACTTCACGCGACCAAAGTTATAATCCGCAAATCGCTGCCTAATACACAAGTTGAGAAGACGGGTGATGCATGTTTAAGGAAGATGGCTTCTGTTTGGAAGTGCGGGCTTTAATTCGCATACTGAATGTGCCTTTCAGATTCTGCAAGTATGTTCGCCTACTCAATAGAAGTTAATCGACAAATTTATAGACCTGGATTACCACCACTCTCCAAGGGGTGGGGGGTTGACTTTTCAACCCCAACGCCTGAAAGGGTATTTTCTAAACCCTGTGAATCAGTTTCTAATTACGCGATTCAAATTTTTAATATGAGTTTTTGAAATTGCTTTTTGCACACTTTCATACCATTTTATAATTTAAAAAAAAAAGGAGCAAATATGTGAACATTTTTGAAGTTAATTGATTTCGTATTGAATTATTTTGGCAATTCACGCATTTTCAGTTTTTGTAATAGTTTCATAGGAAAGCTGGGCTTTTTTATAGCCTATTAAGATGGTAATCAAGTCGTTCAAACCTCCCCCTCCCACACTGTTACCCTCTTACTCCCCCTACATCCTCATACTGTCCTTTTAAGCCCCTTCTTCCCCTTCCCACACTTTAATCTTCGTTTTCCTTCCTTTCACCAACTTTTTTCTCATCTACTTCTCCCTCTCCTCACTTTCCCTACTTACACTCCTCTTATTTGCCCCACTTCTATCCCTTCATTTCTCATTACTACTCCACCTCTTATTTCCCATCACTTCCCATACTTTCCCTCTCCTTATTCTCTGTCACTTTCACCACTTTCCGTCCCCTTAATTCCCCTCACTTACACAACGTCCCTTCACCTTGTTTCTCCGCATTTTCCCTACTTCTCCCATCATTTCCCGTCAACCTCCGTACTTGCCCATCCGTCACTCCTTTGCTAGTCCTCCCGTTATTTCCGCTCAATTCTCCTACTCTCTTCTACCATTTACCCTCACTTTTCCTCCCACATTTTCTCTCACTTTTCTACCTATAATTTCCTTTCGCTCATTCTACATTCCCTACCTTTGATTCCCCTCAATTCCATTATTTCTCCTCCTCTAATTTCTCCTTACTTCCCCTACCTTGGTCCCATCATTCACCCCACTTCCCATTTACTATTTCCCCTCACTTCCTCTAACTCTTTTGTGGCGAAAATCTCACTTTCAGAAATTACTTTTTCGTTTATTCTAAAATTTGAAAGTCTGCTTTCTTACTTATTATAATACTCTTTCTTATGACATTTTTAAAGTTGAAATTTAACAGAAAATTTCTTTTTTTTTAATATTGAAAATTACATGGGAATATTATTTGCATATATTATTTTACATTTGAAGCCTTGGGATTCATTAATAAAAATAAACAATAATTACCTTGCTGAATTACAGCAATTTTTAACCCTACTTAAGGTAAACGTCCCAGTGATCGTCACCATAAGAGATTTCATTGACTTCAAATATTTAGAAAATTGTTTTGGAAGGATTAGTTAAAGAATGATTGGTACTGATTGAAGCATTAGAACATCCCAGAATATTATAAAAATTGGTTTTACATTATATTTAATATTACTTCTTATTGATAAACAATTGAGAGTCAAAAAGCACCGATGTCCCAGTTATCGCCATTTCCAAATCTGCCATGTACTAGTAATCGCGAGCCGTTGTCCCAATCTTCGCGAAAAAGGTTAAGTTTTCTTGAAATGTGTTTTTAGTGATTTGGACGTGTATTTCAAGTGTATTTTTGTATTTTAAGTATACTTTAATGAAATGAAAGATGTTTTGTTAGTTTTATATTGATTGAGAGATTGATACCTCCGAGATGAAATCCGTCGAAACATAACCTCAAAATCGAATCTTCTGATAGTTCCAATGCGTCTGATGGACATTATAATAATTAATCATAATAAAAATGAATTTTCTTTTGAAATTTTTAGTTTTTATTTCAATTAAAAATATTTTCGAATAAAATTGATATTTTATTTATAAGAAACAAAGTGGTCTCAAAAATAAATCGAAATGAATATTTATTAGAATTTTTATCACGATAAGTGATAACTACAATGCTGAAATTCTTTTATAATACTGAATATTATAATTAAAAATTATTAACATTTTCCTTTTTAAAAGAAAGTTTGAAAAATAATATTGAGTTGTATAAAGTCATATAACCTAACTTTGTTCAATAAAATAGTTAAGTACAACATAATTACTTTTTTGTAACATAAATTATAAACAGAATTACGAAATTTGATGAATTGCAGTTACTTAAAAAATCATGTGTATTTGGAGGTTATGTTCTGTTTACGTTGTCAAAACATTAAAACTATCAATAATTATATATCTGTTACACATTTTTCTTTAAATTATGCAGTAAATATTAATGTTAGCTAATGAAAAACTACTCAATAAATATTAACTTCACTGAAAAATGATAATAAACTACAAAATTGATAATGAAATCACTAAAGTCATGCCAATATTTTACATCGCCTTTTTTCAGTTTTAAGCACTCATTTATATTACGATTACTTTTCACGCAGTAACATGTCAGTTCTCCGATTTCATTTCACGCCTTTTTGAAATTAATTAAATTATTATTTGTAACGAAATATGGAAATAAAATTTTGACAGATTCGTCCTAGTCTTCGCGACAGGTCGCGATTACTCGAGCAACTATGCTTTTGAAACGTTCCTATAATCGTGCCCGATATTTCTCGAACGAGAAGGTACTAAATGAAGACTTTACCTAATTTTATGAAACAAAAATGATCTTTTATTACAAAAAAATAATTTTCGTCCTGATCAAGTAATTTTTTGACATAATAAAAGCTTAAGCAAATAAACGTCTTTCCTAACCTAAATGTTAAGCTATCTTCCACGTTTCGTGATCCATCGCCACCGGCAATACAAATAAATTTTTTTTACCCATGTGCACTATTTTTACAAAAAAACTAATTTGGTTTCTACAACAAACACTGTTCAAACTTACTTAAAAATATTTTAGGAATGTATTTTAATGCGGAAAATACCTACTTCTGGCGTTTATACTTCAAAACTGACGATGAATGGGACCGCCACGATGACTGGGACGTTAACCTTAATTTAATAAACGAAAAATAATTTTCATAATAAAGAGGATCAAAGCACTAATCTCTATTAAACAAATTCAATTTCTTAAAACTGCTTTATTACTGCAAATAATTTGACGTTCTGCGAATCATAAAAATTCACCTGTCCATCATAAAACTAATAAATGAAGGATCGTCTAGATTCTTGAAACCAGAATCATAATAATTAACACAAATTGAAACCAGTTATTTCGTAAGAACAGGAATCATGACGAATTGTAAGTGCCTTTGGCGTTGGCGTAATTAAAAATTGCAAGTGCAATGGTACATATTTCAAAGGGCTAACACAGTCCTGTAATTACGATAATTTAGGAGAGAATTTTATTTTACGAGACATCGATCGAAGGACGTGACCTCAGATGCTCAGGCTTCGTCGTGAAAGAATAACCCACTTTTGGAATTAAAAAACATTAGGTTCACCTGGGACTATGTGGACTGCCACTAGGTAGACACTACTCACCTACACTCAGGATATAGTTTAGTGTTCATACCAAAATTTTAATAAGCTCATGCAAATTGGCCAGTTATGTAAATCCCAGGAAACTTCACGTCTAGGTTACCACTTTGCGCGACGCTTGATATATGCATATTTTTATTATATCCTAGCGGTTGTTACTGCTCTGTTAAAACCAAGTCTCAGCAGATTTTTTCATATGAGACCATTTCCTTCTTTAGCCTTTACTCAGAACTATCTTCGAACAAGAATCTTGCTTTTTTTTAATTTTCCGAATTATACAATTGTGACAAGGGAAAACTTGTTTTTATTAGTAGTCTCCAAGTAAAAAAATAACATTTTGTTTGATATGCTCATTTCAATCACTTTAGTCGATTCCTCCAAGAGTTTTTGTAGATATTTTCGAGAACATTTACAAGCAAAAATGTATAGGTGAAATTTCTTAAATTATATTGTACACTTATCCTTTTCATCTGTAATTTTCTGTTTTGGCTTATTATTCAGTTCCGAATGTGAATCACTGATTTTTATTGTATAAACATGACAATATTTTGTTATATAAATTATGCAAATGGTTGATTATATATTACACGACACATTTGCCATTTATAAAAAATTAATATTTACATTTACAAGCGCAGAGAAACACTGATTCACATTTGGAAACCCGATCCAAATTTTGTTTCTGCACCTTGTCTAGAATGAAACTTGAATAGTTGTGAATTTTGCTTTAAATATTTTCTAGCAGATTGTAATGATAATGAAAATCTTAGAACCCGTTTCAATGTTATTCGAAACAAATTTGTGTTAGTTGATAAATCTATTTTGTTGGAAATCGAAATTGATGTTAAAAACTCATAAGGTCCTCTCTAGAATTATGAATTAGAATAACATGTAGAATTTTACTGGAACACATAAATTCCGATAGCATTTGTTTTGAAATTTAAGAATTTTAAATTAGACTAAAATCAAATTCAAAATCCCAGTTAACGTCCAATAATCAAGTTAATGTATAGAATTCCTGGAAATAAAAAAAGAATTCAACGATCAAATTTGGACAAACACCATAAAATGCTCCTATTGCAATTCCTAAAAACAAAAAATTTTGTTTCTTTGCACAAAAATAAAAAAGAGGAAAGAAAAATGAGAAGGCAAAAAATCAATTCCTCTTCCTTCTCTTTTTTATTTCTTTCATCTTTCATCTTTTTTATTTTTATTATTATCAAATCACAATATGAAAGCATGCACAATATTTACCAACGTTTCGGTGCTCACACAGCACCCTCATCAAGGCAAGAAAAATTAGAGCAGGTAAGAACAACGACAAAATAAAGACGCTATCACCTCGACAACTGACAACTGAATGTGGCTCAAAAGACAAATCAGTTATAAACAAACAAGAAATGAGAGAAAGTCAAGACCCATGAAAACTTATTGCTAAATGTAATTAATCTTACTGGAATAACTTTTGTTTAATTTTTCCAAATCAGTTTTTAAATTAATAGACAACTTATTTTGTTTTTTAATATGAAGCATTTCCACGAATTCTCTCTTTCTCTCATTACTTTCACTGTGTAAAATTTCAACATTATCCCAGTCAAACTCATGGTCAACATCAACAAACCCTATCGTATGTCTAGCAAGAACACTCTTATAACAACGTCCTAAACGAACATCACTTTTGTGTTCCTCCACCCTAGTATTAAGAAGTCTGCCAGTCTGTCCCACATGAGTCATCTTACAGATCTTGCAAGTGATCTTCTAAACAACACCACCTTTTTCCAATTTATCTCAAGGACCTCTACCAAAAGTTATTATTGAATCCATTTTAAATGGTATACGGAAAATAGTATGAGTATTAAATTTTTGTAACATAAATTCAATAGCTTTCGAAATTTGACCAAAAAAAGGAAGAACAAAAGTATTGAAAGAACTATATTCTCTCAATTCTTTCTGAATATTTGTAGATAAAATGTTACTTTGTTTTTGATTTGTTGAATTCTAATTGTGATATGTTGCTCAATCAACTTTTGTGGGTAATGATTAAGAAAAAGGATATTCCTAACAATATTCAAATTCTCTTTGTGAAATGAAATGTGGGACAAACCTAGAGCTCTGTCAACTAAGTTTTTAATTACTGCAATTTTGTTTTCCAAAGGATGAGCCGAAAATAAATTCAAAATTATACCTGAATATGTACTTTTCCTATACCAATTGGCAATAATATTACCATCCTGACCCTTAATTACTTCTACGTCCAAAAAACTGATTTTATTATTGTTCTCTATTTCATGGGTGAACTGAAGTTTTGAATGAAAACTATTAGAAGCGTCAAAAACTGCCTGTAACTTTGCTAGAGGAACACATAATAAGGTGTCATCAACATACCGAAAATAAAAGGGCAAAACAAAATCCAGCTCCTTGAAAGCAAAGACCTCCAAATCTTCCATAACTAGTTCTGCTAAAATCGGAGAAAGGACTGAACCTATAGGAGTACCGAATTTTTGACTATAAAAAGATCCATTGAATTTAAAATAAGTTGTGTACATAATGAAAACTATCCCTTCCAGATATTTTTAATATTGTATTTGGAAGTTGTAATTGAGTCTTTAAGCATCAAATTAAACTTTTCTTCTAAAAATTTCGTGGGAGTGTTAATAATTGAAATAACCAATCTCAAAGGATAGCCATCTTTATGAATCTTTCTCAAACCATAACATCTTGCAAGAACTGTGTCTTCGGTATTTATATCAGTCCATCTTATATCCTTTCCCAAAAGTCCTTTCTTTCTCCAATTGTCTAGAATCTTGAAAGTGTCTCTTCTTAATTGTTTCAACGGATTTTCACTCAATAATTCAAAGTTATCACGATTGGTAAGGGAAATCCTCCATATCCCTAATATAATCTGATTTCTTCATAGAAACAGTAATATTGCCTTTATCAGCATTCATGCAAATTATATCAGTGTTGGTTTTAAGGAAATCTTTTGTTATCCTAAAACCTTTAGTAATTTTACGATCAATACTACTAATGTGCAAACAATTTTTATCAACAAAGCTCTTTGACAAGTGTAAAACCTTGTTTCGGAAATTCTGTTGATCTAATATTGGAATTTTGTGTATACTTGATTCAACATCTTTGACAATTTCCATCATTTGTTTCGATTTACTTTTAATCACATGGTTACTAAAATCTTTACCTAATCTGAGAATATCTGTAACTGAATCAGGAATTTGAATATTTGCCAAATTTACAAACCAGGGATCCCTATCTTCTTTTTCAAAAATCTTGTGTAAATTTAAATTTTGCTCTTGAATATTAGTTTGTTGATCAATCAAAATAGAAATTTTGTTCTCATGTTCTTTATCATCGTTTAAAAATCTTCGATTAAGGAAAATCTGATGTTTTAAAAGACCAATGGTTTTATCTTGTGGCAAACATACTTCTAATTCACTTTTGATACTGGAAATTTTTACTTTTAAAAAATTAAGATGATTTGAAACATCCTCTATCAGTAAATTTAGCATTGAGAGTTTGTAATTCTTTAAGTTATGTTCAAATGGTCTATTGCAAAAATTACTGTGTAAAGCAAAATCTCGAAATTGTTTTAAATTAGACTAAAATCAAATTCAAAATCCCATTTAACGTCCAATAATTAAGTTAATTATTAGTTAATTCAAGTTTTGATTCTGTTAAAGCACAATATCCAAGTGGTACTTAAAGCTTAAATCAAAATCGGTTTCCTCAAACTATTCTCTGATATATTTTCATAATAACGAAAATTGTAGATCTCCTTTTAATTTGATTTACAACCGTTCTTTATTATTTGATAAACCTGTTTTGTTGGAAATTGAATTTGATTTCGAAAAATTATTTAGTCATTTCTAGAATCATTAATTGGAATCAAATCTCGAATTTTACAAGAACACATTTCTTTGGACAGCTATTTACAATGACTTAAAATCATTAGTAAGGCAGAGAATATTTCGAGCTTAACGTTTTTTTCTGACAAAGTTCAATATTCAAATATCACTGAAAGGTAAAACCAAAACCGATTTCATGAAACTATTCTCCCGCATATTGTCATGATGATGAAGATCGTACAACTCGTTGCAATTTAATATCAAACAAATTTTTATTTGTTGATAAACCTGTTTTGTTGGAAATTGAAATTCATGTTGTAAATTTATTAAATCCTCTCTAGAATTGTGAATTGGAATTAAATATAGAAATTCACAAGAACACATGCATTCAGAGCTTGTGTTTACAATGATTTCAAAGCATTAGTGACGTAGGGAATATTACGAGCTTAACGTTTTGACTCCGGCAAAGTTCAATATTCAAATGGTGCTTACAGCTTAAATCAAAACCGTTTTCCCGGATAATTATCGCAGTTCATAGTGCCACGATGAAAAGCGGCCTATGTATTTAAAGGTAGGAAAACAGTGCAATTTACAAACCCCGATAACGTATGCACTTGTTGGTGTTGAGGGCTACCTGTCTGCGGTCTGTTCCCGCGTAATCCAGGAAACTAGTGCTCCCGGGGATAATTCTGCAGTACTTTTATTTACAAGAAACGCGGATTTCGTGAAATAACCAATGCAGAACTGGGATTTTGGTAATAAATAATTCAGAATGGCTCATTGCACTACTCGGCTTATTGAACACACGAGCTTTTGCCCCATTTAATGTTATGTTAAGTCGGCTCGTAATTAAATTGCTCGAAAGTTGCTTAAATTTGTTATCCCTTTGAAAATGTAATAGTATAATAATATTTGTACAATTCATCCCCCTGTTAGAGAAAATTCAGGTTACTTAGGTGAAACAGATTTTTTGAAATTATTTACTTCTCACTTAATAAACAAGATACATGTACATATTTTCAAATTAGACAAAAACATTTCTTTGCAAATATTATTTGAGATTGTTCTGTAATACCGTGATTTCCTTTTTTTCAATCCCAAATGCTGGAATTTTATTTGTATAAGTTTAGTTTAAAAAAATATGCTTGGTGCGCAATTTATTTGAAGGACGCGCGTCTGTCGGATTTCGCGCTACGAGCTTGGTCTTTGTTTTTCTCCGACAGTTCTGCATGGAACTTTAAAAAATTGAAGGTTAAACCATTGACGAATTTAATTTGGCGATTGTGTGAATTCTCTTTTGTTAAAAATCCTGCGACTTTGAATAATACATATACTCATCACGTTTCTCGCGCTTTACACTTGATTAAAGTAATCATATGTCCAGCAAGACGCAAAATTTTCTTTATTCATTACATCTTGTATCCTTCGTCAAAAAATGTATATATTTTATTTTATTTTTCGCGATTAGAACAAAAACTATGTGTCTTATTGCAAAATTATTCAAAAACGATTTGTAGATCTTTCTAAGGTAACCCTTGTTGTTCCCTAATATTTTTTTGTATCTTGCATATCTTCCCCGGAAAATGGAATTTCTTATTTTTGATAACATTTTTCGTCATAAAGAAAAAACTATGGCTGTTAGGAAAAAAATGGTCTGAAGAAAATTGTTAAACCTTTTTCAGATGAATAATTTTGCTTTATAAGATCATTTTCGTATTTCGTATAGTTGTGCTGGACAATAGAATTTTGGATTTTTTTAAATCCATTTTCGGTGGACAAAACCAGAACTGTTGGTAAAAAATGGCTGGTTAACGAACTCAACCTTTCTTTTCAGACTTTCAAATAGTGTGCCCAAGGTCAATAATGAAATCTGATAATTCTTCCGAAAATTATCCTGTCTCGATTTGATAAAATCTGCGAACGTCAATTTTTACACAAAACTTATACCTTCTCATCAAGCTGAGAATGCAAAATGCATTTAATTATTATATCTTTCCATTCAAATATAGTGGAGAGTTAGAAACACGAAAAGAATTGGGTGAAAGTACAGACTATAAAAAATAATTATTTTCTCATCATTGCAATTTTCCCTGTGGTTTTTACATGGAATCAACAGTCAAATATATTCTCTGAATCATAGAAAAGTGTAATTTCAACATCTATTTCTTGTACTTTCATGAAATTTTGTTGCCATTTCCAAATAATTTATTTTATAAAATAACTTTCATATCCTTCAAAATGAGTATCAATTTCTATAAAAAATATAAGAGTTATTTATGATTATCATTCGATCTCGCGAATCTCATAAAGTAGTGCCATAAGAAACCCTTGTAATAAACAATTCCACCGCTCTATGAGCTTTTGCAATTTCCCAGCTTTAACGGCGAGAAAAAAAGCTTTTCTCAAGATACTCGCAAAGGACTCCTCGGAAGGAAAGCGCGGAAGTGCTTGAACTGGTAAAGAGAAAAAGGGAAGTGAGGAAAAAAAAGAAAAAAGTGGCAATAGGTACTAGTGAAGTGGAAATCCGTATACGCGAGGGTGTTGCAAAAGTCGTATCTCCAACGAAATGGTCCACACGTCGCTCGGGAACGGGTTTCACGTTCTCGGGTAGCAATAATTCCACCGGCAATTAGATGTTTTATGATGAGCGAACACTGAATTACGGTTCAAGTCTCATTGGCGTTTATACCCATCGCACCTCACGCAAGAAAATTTTTTTTTTCATGAGCTACGGGAAAAATCTTGATCACAATAATTCATGCCAAGGAATAAATGAAAACCTGTAGGTTGCAGGAGATGACATAAACATGCTGGGATGGTATAAGAATTTATGAATGGGGGAGAGAATACCTAATACTTTGCAATGTCTTTATTCTTCTTTATTTTCACCTTTCTCTCCTAATGAGGAGCTATGCCAACCAGGTATTAACCTTCAGCCCCAATATTCTTTTTTAAACTTACAGGAACAATTTATATTTAGAGGGGAAGGAGCACACTCTTTTGTATTTTTACTTATTATTTCTAGCAGGAAATAATTTTTATGTGTATTTCATAACGGTATAAATGGTAATGATAAGAAATATTTGTTTAACATGTAGGGGACAAGTGCTACTTATTTCACTTTACTTATCCAGGTTTCCACTTTTTCTTCAAAAGGAATTACACGACAGTCTGAAACAACATTACTCGCACTGAGGAGGGGAAGAAGAAACAAATAATCAAAAAAAGAGAGTTGCTAATTTGTTCAGAGTGTCAGCTATTTTCCTTGATTATTCCACTTGAGCTTCTGTAAAGTTGCAGCAGCTCCGTATCAGCTGCTACCGTCCACCTTCCCTCGTTTCCACCGCAACTTCTTTTCTTGTTCTTGTCCTATTATCTCTGCAGGAGGTTGCTTTGCCCACCGTCTCTTGAAGCAACTATATAGTCTTTCCGTTTATATTGGTTTAATTGGTTCCAAAGACAAAACTTTGCTGAACTGTTTTTTTAAAAACAAAATTTCATTATTCTATCGCCAGAAATTTGCGGTACCGTTTTGTCGGTCGGTTACTTTGCGTCATTCATTGTTCTTGAATAAAGTGAATTCAACTTTTTAATGAGGAACGAGAACGCTAATGCGACACAGTATTATAGAGAACAAAACATAGCGAAAAGTTTCATCAGCACGAGCTTACTTTTCATCGATCGACTTTTCTATTGTTAAAAGCTCCGGTTTTAACGAGGCTAATGCTTTTCCGGTTCAAGTAAAACTATCATCTTCGCTTTATTCGCTCTTAAGGTAACGCGACCAGCATTTGAATTTAATGTCAAATCCTTCATGAGTTATTAATCTTCAAAGACTTAATATCACTTTTAAAATTTCAAATTGTTATAACTGGACTCTCATTAAATATTTTAGGATAATTAATTAGCTTAGGAGGATTCTCATTAAAAATAGTGAAGTCCTAGTACGATCCTAGTAAACTACACAAGAATTTCGACAAGCTATTCCTACTCTATTTGGGAGAAATGGATACTTTAATTAAACTGACTCCTCAGGATCATGTTACTGTTTTTACGACTAGTCAGGTAACACTCTAAAATCCTATTAAATGCATCAAGGTTCGCCGACGTCGGTGTCGTAAACTCAGTAATCGTACATTCCACTTGCTTCGTATTAGATGTAAATGTCAAAGTTACGCGCCGAATTAATTTATCTTGCGAGTAAAACTGTTACTGACAGGTGATATTGCACGCATCTTGTTCGCTTAAAAACATTGTAAAAGTCCAAAATATTTATATCGAGTTTTCACAATTAACGTAACACAATGATGTCACTAATGATTTTAATAATAAGTTCTATCAATAATACATGTCATTCAAATTTGAATATATTATATTGAAATAGATTCTTAGTAATGACAGATGTCAGCTGTCTATGCAATTTACAATCCGGCTTTGGTTGACCAAGTGAAAACCTAGCTGGCACAAAATCGATAATTTCCTGTTGAACGGGAAGCACTCAGCTAACGAGAGTGCCATACTGAATTAAGAATGAAACATTAATTTCAGACAAGCAAGTAAATTCTGCGTGATCGATTGACCAGTTGTTTGAATTTAAAACGAAATAAATTCAATTTTATCTTTTTCGGGAGCCTGACATGGTAACGCGCAGACAATAGATTTGAAATATTGTATTGAGTCTGGATCCAAATTGAGAGCTAAGTAGTGTTTTGATACTCTGCAGTTGAAGCAAATTGCTCCTTCTATGGTGAAGGGAAGATATTGGCTTGATTTCAGTCAAAGGATCTGCATCGTGCTCTACTTGAAAAGCAGCCCCACATTTTGTCAGAAGCTCGTGTCCTTTCCACCCCAATCTCGAATATCAGACCGTAATTGTACTTGGCAGATTATGGTGTATCGCTATTCTGGACAAGGGGTGAAACTGTCCTCCCAGCAGGCACACTGTCGTCGGATTGACAGCTTATCTTGCTGGCATATATCAAATTATCTTACCACAGCTGTTAGGTTTGTTAGCCCTCGACCTTGCCAGCCAACTATTTCAGGGCTTACAAGTGAGACACATTTGTCAATTTAAACCAAGGGACTCCTAATTCCTGATAAAAATCTCATGTTCTTCAGATGATGTGACTATATGCTATAAAACATAGCATAGGCGACACCAATGCAGTAGTTGTAGTTGAATGGAAGCTTCTAATGTGTCCCCTAAGGGTTTACATTTTTTTGTATCTCTTTCCTATTCCTTTACACACACCCCACACACTTTCTTGGTAGTGGGAGGGGGACCTACAGTTTAAGGTGGGTTCCGAACCACCAATAGTAGTTGCAGTTTAAAACAAAAATTATTTTCATCTTGTATTTCATTAATAAAATCTTTTTATAGGTTGAAGAATCAACAGCAATTATTAGACGAGGAAACTGAATTCATTTCATTAAGGGTATTAAGAATGTCTGCACTGAAAACATTACTGGATCAAAGGAAATGCGTTTCTTTAGTTTCTTTTCTTTGAACCGAAGATTTGTTTACTTCAGTTGAGTAAATATACACTGTTAAAAATGTTTGTAAATTTAATATAGATTTACTATACATTTGTATAGTAAATCTAAAAACTCGGTCCAGGAAATAGTAATTAAGAGGCTGCATAGTAAATTTCATATACATGTATATTGGTCAACTCTTAGAAAAGTCAGGTAAATTCACTTTACACAAATTAAAATTAATGTTGGCAGTAATCGTTAATTCCAAATAATAAAGCATGATATTTTTTTCTAGTTAAACATAAATTATACTGGGTTTTAAGTGGAAAAGTTCAATTAAGCGAATAATTAAGACACCTAACCTAAAAGCAGCGGTTGTTTTGTTAAAATTCTGACATTTACAGTGAATTTTGAAGAAAATCCCACCTATACGTTGCACTTTGATTATAAATATGAATTTAGTCGATGAATTGTAGGTTATTACTTTATTTTTTAATATTTGACAAGATTTGTGTGCATCAAAGAACTTTTAACTTTCACGTGCTCTGTTTTACTATACATGTATATTAATTTTACCAGATGATGGTATATTAAATTTACTACACGTATATGCATATTGCTTCCATTACATTTATAGTAAAATCGCTATAGAAATTTCTAACAGTGTAGTTGAGAGGCAAGAGAATCATGCCTCGACTCAAAGAAATAATTTCTGTGGTGATATTTCTTTAATACAAAGAAATGTTTCCTTGCAATAAATGTAAAAATTATGAAGTCAAAGAAATGATTTCCTGGGAGCTGAGAACCTAGTTTCTTTGAATCTGTTTTTTACACCCTAAGGCATATTTACTCATTTTATTTCAAGAGATTCTTTGAATTGATAAATACGTTTTCAAATTAGGTGATTCATCCATGTGTGGATCGAATAATTAGGGTTTCTTTGAGAGATTTTTTCTTTTTTTTTTTAAATAAATGATAATGCATCAAATTGATCTATTTTATTGAAAGAAATTGTCCATCGAATAAGCAATATAGTACTGTCTCATAATAGTATTTTTACTATTACAATTTTGAAACAATATATGTCAATTAAATATTTTTTTGGTTTTAAGCTGCGTTTATTTTTATAAATTGCGTTGTTTTTATAATAATTCTCTCTTTCCTACACGGAGAGACTTTTGATATCAATATTTGGTTCATTCTGCATCAA
>CAKNYM010048873.1:165370-187672 GCA_932195095.1 Andricus curvator
TTGCAAAAAATTGCTTATGTTATTTTTGTTTCCGCTATTAATGGATTGTTCTACTTTAGAATACAAAAGGATAAAATGCATATGTACCGAAAAAAATAATCCATTAATTTACGTCCTTATAACTCTACTTTTAATTTCAAGTTTCAAATTTCGAAATAATTCTGAAGCAATCTTTCAATTCAGTTCTTAAGTTTCTGAAACCAAATTTTTCATGCAAATGTTCGTTGCGTTAATAGTTTATTTTTCCTTTGATGATGATCTTTCCGATTGAATAAATTACTGTATATATATATATATGTATATATATGTATATATATGTATATATATGCATATATATGTATATATATGCATATATATGTATATATATGCATATAAATGATAAATATAAATATTTGATAAAGTTCGGGGCACCTGAAATTTTTGACCCAGCACTATTAGTTTCTCACAAGTAGCGATACGTTTCACTGGTTAGTATATAAGGGCAGAAAGAATCGTAAGTCTCAGCGTGATGCGTGCGATTTATAGATATAAGATAGGTTTATGTATGCGTATAGGTATTAATATAGGATTCGTAAACAAACCGCTCTGTAGCCAGCGAGCGACGTACAAGCATACACAAATTGTAGCCCATGTAATAGTGTGCGTTCAGACACTTCCGCCCGTCTTTCTTTTTGCCATGCGCATGCGCCAGCGTGAAACACAAGATCACGTGACCCCCATTTTTCGTATAGTGGTTTAGAAAGATTGTAAAGCGTTTGTTTCGCTTCTTTCAAAGCACTATACCAATTTTCGTTATTCGAATCCATTACAAAATTTAATACAGAGACTTAGAAATACTGTAATTTTGTGTGTGTAAGAGTCTAATATTCTTACGATTTATTCCAATCAGAAATATTAGTCTGCATTTTCATAGTCACTATTCGACTTTTTCTGACCGTACCTCGATTATCCCTAAATTCGTATATTTTATTTCAATTATGAATATGCGATAAAAGAAATATTAATACCAAAAGTCTATCCGTGTATAAATTAAGGACTTGGTTCTTTGAAGCAATATTTTTTTTCAACTTTGTTACATGCATATTCTAAACAATATATAGCATCTTAAGATTACAGAAATATTTACTGTTGATAAAAGCGCATTTCTATGTTTCCAATAAATATTTGGTAAAAGTTAGGGTACGTTTTTTTGAACCAAGGAATCACATCTTCCAATTGAAAAAACTGTTACTTCAACACAAATGTCTTATTTCTTTTAACCAATTACAACTTTCCTTCCAAATTTTTTATGATTCAAGATTTTTTCTCAGTGTGCATTTTTTGCTTCTAGAGACAGAGAAAATGTTTCAAAAGAACTTAACAGAGTTTCTCTGTCAAAATATTATAGGCGATTTGCAAATAGATTTCAATTTTTTTCCGAAATGCGAGTAAATTAAAGTTTTAAATAATTTACTTGAATTAAATTATTAGAAAGGTTTGAAACTTATTTTGGGCGGCTTAGCGGGTTAAATTTATTCAGAAATTTTATTATTTTATTATTTTATTATCATTATCATTATTTTTGGGATTTAGAAAAATTTTTCTCTTGTAAATTCGTTAGAAATGTGACTCTTTCCAATATAAACTTATATCCTTGTCCTGAATTTGTATAAAAAGAGTTCCAGGACATTCTTCGTGAACAAAGTATCTATGAAAAATACTTTCTGCAGAAGTCTGAAAAGACTTTTTTAAAGCAAAAAGTTCTTTTGAAACATTTTCTCTGTCTCTAGAAGCAAAAACTGCGTTTTCTGTCTATTCAATGCAGTTTTGATCGTTTTACCAGCGCACACATTAAAAGGCTTCGAAGTTGTTATTTCTTATCTTTAAATTTATATAATGCAAACAATTTTATATTAATAGTGCCAAATTCGGGAAAGGATTTTGTTCCATGATCCCTACAAATATCATGGAAAAATTGAGAAAAAAAAATTTTCGTTTGCTCCTCTTTCTTTGGGAGGCTTCGTATTTGTTATATCAAATTCTACACGGAGAATATTTGTGTGTTCAATTTTACATAACTTAGTTCGGTAAACGGAGGACATTACGGCATTATATTAAAATTTCACTTCAGTCATGTAAAATGAAACAGGGTAATATTTGATGTGAAAATATGAATTATTAATATAAATTCATTATAATTTAATTCGCGATTCAGTAAGAATTGATGCAAATAGATAATAATGATTACCTGACAGTTGGGTAAAATGAGATGTCGATTACCTACCAGTTAGGTAAAATGAGTCGAACTGTTAGGTGCAGTTTCAATCAAAGAAAACAAAGTCTACCACTCTAAATATGTGAATTCTACATCACAGCAGGGGAAGAGAGAATAAGAGAGACAAGGTTTAATGGGAACTATGTGTGGATTATGCCAAGGGCGAGAGCGCAATATTTATGTGAGAAAGTAGAGAAAGGAAGGCAGGAGCTTATAGCGAGGATGAGATGTGGGTGCATGGAGGGTTATAATAGCTTCTGGCTCGCTAGGGAAAAGAGGATGTGTGAAATATGTGGGAAGGGGGAGGCAAGAGTGGAGCATTGGTTGGAGGAGTGCGTAGAGGTGGAAAGGAGTGGGATAAGCATGGTGGTACTGATACATGAAAGGTTGGACAAAAGGGCAGTAGCATGGGTGAAGGGAGTCTTGGGTAAGATGGAGAAGAAGAGAAGGAAGGAGGAAGAGGAATGGAGAAGAAAAGATTGTAAATGGAGGAGGAAGTAAATATAAGTGAATGTAAATATTGTAAATAGTAGATAAGTATCAGGGGTTAGTCGCGGAGGCAGAGTTTGGTAATTCGAGGCAAAGCAAGAAAGTAGGGACATGCGTGCGAGGCGAGGCGAAGCAAGGAAGGCAATGCGATACGAGCGAGCGGCGTTTGAGATAAGGTGTGGAAGGATGTTAGTTTTAAGGGTTAGTTTTAAGAAAATTCTGTAAAAAATGGAAGTGTAAGCAAGTCAATTTTTTATGGCCAGCAGGCTAAAAAATAAACGTTTATCTATCATCTATCACGACAATTTAACTTAAACAATTGCATTAAATTATAATACATTACATAGGATACAGTCGCACGCTTTTAACGATATTAACACTATTAAAAATCGAAAACGCTGTGACGGGTTTCGAACCACCTAAGTTACGTTTAACGCGTTCTTTCGCTAACAACTAAACCTCACGGCTAACGTAACACTTAGAATATCGAGACAAAAATCTCGGCTATAAAGTTAAAGGACGAGTACGTCAGGGCCGTAAAAAAAAAACATCTAGTCCCCGTTTCATCGAAATTTGTTATTGTGACACTTTATTAATAAGCGGGCTTATAAATTTGTAGGACGTAAATACAAACATTGGATAATTTTTTATTTGGAATTTTCTAACCTTCAAACTTTAAATTATATAATTTTCAATATTTTAAATTTTTGCATGGCCTCCTTCTTAAAAATACTATAACATTGTGCGTGCCATGCGCGCACTAATTACCCTTTCTTTAGAAAAAGAACTCGGTTCATTTTCTAACATTTTGTTATGGATTTTACAGAAAATCTTATATTATTTGAGAACGTTGTACATGATTTACAGAAGTTTCCTTATTATAGCGAGAAAATACCAGTGAATTCAATATGAATGACAATTTCTTCCACTTACTTACAATTCTTTCTTTTGGTGCAAAATTAGTTTTTTTATTGAAAATAATTTTTTTTAACTAAAAAGTGAACTAAATTTTGTTTCTCTACCTGAAAATTTAACTAATCTATTTTTTGTTGAAAATTTAGCTTTTTTAGTTAAAGATTTATCTATTTTGTTGAAAGTTTGTCTTTTTTGGTAGGAAATTAACCTTTTTAGTTAAAATGTATGTATTTTATTTAATTTCTTTGGTTAAAAAATAGTTTTTTCTTATTAAAAATTAATTTTTTAAACTAAAAATTTAACTCAATTTCTTATCGAGATTCTTTTTCATACAAATTTAATCTTTTTGGTAAAAAATTCATTTGTTTAGTTGAAAATTCATTTTATTTGCTTAAAAACTTATTTCTTTAACTAACAATTAAACTATTCTATCCTTTGTCAAAAATGTATGTTTTTTAGTTGAAAATTCATCCATTTAGTTGAAAATTTATTTATTTTTTTTGGTAGAAAATCAACTTTTTTGGTTGAAGATGCAACTATTGGGCTGAAAATTCCATTAAAAATAAAAAATTTTGATGTAAAATTCATGTATTTTCTTAAAAATCATTCTTTTTCTGGCAGAAAATTAATCTTTTTGAAATTTAAGAATTTTAAATTAGAATAAAATCAAATTCAAAATTCCATTTAACGTTTGTTTTCAGGACTTCTATACATTAATCTTTTTGGTTAAAATTTTCATTTCTTTATTTGAAAATTATTTTTTATATTGAAAATTAGTTTTTTCAAATAAAAATTTAAAAATTAATTTTTTTAACTAAAAATTTGAATATATATCCAATTTTTCATCAAATTTTTTTTTTCATAGCCATTACATCTTTTCGGTTGAAAATTCATTTGTTTGGTTCAAAATTTAACTAATTTGTTGAAAATTTATTTTATTTGTTTAAAAACTTATTTCTCTAACTGAAAATTCAACTATTATATTCTTTGTTTCAAATGTATGTTTTTAGTTGAAAATTTGTCTTTTTTTGATAGAAAATTCATCTTCTTGATTGAAAATTCACCTAATCGGTAAAGTGTTTTTTTTTTTTTTTTTTTTTTTCTAAAAATTTATTATTTTTTTTAAAATTTTATTTCTTTTGTTTAAAATTTAACAAATTTGGTTGAAAATATGTTTTTTTTTTTTTAAATAATGTTCACAACGAAAAAGGTAGCTACTTCATTTTTGCTAGAAAATTGATATTTTTAAGTTGAAAATTCACTTATTTTGTTCAAAACATTTTCTCTTTTATGAGAAATCCATTTTTATGTTATGAACGGATGAATTAACTATTATTAACTATTGACTGATTAATTTTTTTCAAAAAATTGAATTACATAAAGATTGAATTTGAATTATTTTCAATTAAGTCACACAAATTGATTATTTTCATTAATGTTATGTAATTTAATATTGGCTGCTATTTTTATGATAAAAATTTATTTTTCATTTAAAAAATCTCCATTACAATTACATAATTTTTTCAAATATTTGTGATGTTGTGAAGTGAGTATCCGAATTCCATCTTCAAAATTATATGTGCATATATTTCAATTTTTCCTGGTATGAATATGATAAAAATTGAAATTTGAATAAATTTGAATAAAATTGGAATTTTAAGATAAATATTAAATACAAGTGATTCTAATATTTCAATGAGAATAATTATTTGATACTTTTCATGCTCTCAACTGATTAATTAATTATTAGCTGATTAACTTTTTTCGCAATATTGAATTACATAAAGATTGAATTTTGATTGATTTTGATTAGGTAACAGAAATTGATTATTCACTTTAAGGTTATGTAATTGAACATTGACTATAATTTGTATAACAAAAGTTTTTAAATGTTTGAAATACCTCTATTCCAATTATATCATTTTTTCAAATTTCAACGATGTTATGAAATGAGTATCTGAATTTTGATTTCGAAATTATGTTCACATATATTTTAATTTTCTCTGGAATAGTTTAAAACGTTATTAATAATTCAAATTTTCAGAAAAGAATGAAGTAAAAATTATTTGAATGATTCAATGAAAATAATTCTTCAAAGCTTTTTGTGTTATAAAATGACTGATTAATTATTGACTGATTAATTTTTTCACAAAATTTAATAACATAAATATTTAATTACAATTTTTCACTATCAAGCAACATAAATTAATCATTTACTTCAAGGTGATGTGATTGAATATTGGATATAATTATTATAATGAAAGTTTATTTTTTTCAACCTATCTCTATTACAATTATGTAATTTTTTATAATATTTATAATGTGAAATGAGTATCTGAATTCAATTTTTAAAATGATATGTACAATGTTCATGTGTTTTATTTTTTTCAGGAAATTATTATGAAAGGTCATTAATAATTAAAATTTTCAGGAATGAAATTTCAAGTTTAAAAAAATATAAAGTGAGAATGATTTGAATTTTTCAATGAAAATAATTAGTTGAGGCTTTTTATTTTGTAAACTGACTGATTGATTATTGACTGATGAATTTTTTCACAATATTAAATGTTGTAAATATTGAATTTCAATTTTTCTCGATTTAGTAACATAAATTTATTATTTACTTTGAGGTTTCTAATTGAATATTGGATATAATTGGTATAATAAAAGTTTGTTTATATTTAAAATACCCCTATTCCAGTTACATAAGTTTTAAAATGTTTCTGATGATGTGATATGATTATCTGAATTCAATTTTCAAAATTATATGGATACACGTTTTCATTTTTTCTGGAATTAGTTTAAAAGTATATTGATGACTGAAATTTTCAGAAAAATATAAAATCAACATTATTTGATTGTTTCGATGAAAACAATGATTTAATGCTTTTCATGTTCTGAACTCAATAATTATTTATAAGCTGATTAATTTTTTAACAATATTAAATTACATAAAGATTGATTTTTAATTTTTTAATATCAACTAACATAAATTGATTATTTACTTTAGGGTTACGTAATTAAATATTGGTTATAATTTATATGATAGAAGTTTATTTATTTTCAAAATACCTCTATTCCAATTATGTAATTTTTGTAAGTTTTCGTGATGTTGTGAAATGAGTACCTGAATTCAATTTTCATAATTTACTACTATTAATAGTAATAGTAAATTCTGCGTTACATGGATTCACTGAATACATTCTCTGAGAATATAATTTCAGCAAGAATGTGATTGGTCAAAAAATATTAACAAATAAATAGTTATTTGAATGTTGATTAAATGAATTAAAACCTATATTTGCAAATCGCCCATATCGTTCCATGAGTTTTTATAGATTTCTCTTGAAAGGATAAGTGTATCTTGTTCTAATTAATACTCACAAAAGCTATATTTGCATCCCAAAGTAGCTCAAATTTCAATTTCCATTATTGATTTCCTCCCTGACATTACATTAATAAATCCCTGATATGATCCAATTTAGATTTAGAACTTCTCTTCTTTGTCATTTGTTTCCAGATAGAAAATGATTATTGTAAAATAATAAAATATTACAATATTTAAAAAAAACGATAAACATTAGGGGCCGCCCATCAAGATATTTTACTAATTTTGGCTAAAGACGGATTTCACGTTTATTCTGCGTTTTTTTTCGATTATAGTAAGTTCAGTTGCCAATAACGTAAACGTGTGATGAATTTCAACATATCGATTCAATTTTTACCAAAACTGTTGAATTTTTAACAAAGAAGTATAACTTTAAAAGTACAAACATGCATTTTCAACCATATGTTCGAACTTTGAAACAAAAAAGATTTAAATGTATCTAAAAACAGTTGAATTTTCAACTAAATAGTTGAATTTACAAAAAATGGGTCATTTTCATCCAGAAAAATGAGTTTAAATAAGTAGTCAAATTTTCAAAAAAAATCATTCAATCTTTCAAAAAAATTGTGGAATTTTTGCTTCCTCATAGAGGAAGCTTTGTAATGGTAACATTTTCCAAAAATTTTAAATTCATTAAATTGATCCTTCCCCAATTTAAAAATGTCTAATACAATGTTCTTAGCAATTTTCCGGATCTGTGTGTGTGGATGTGTGTGCGGATGTGTGGATGTATGGATGTCACGCTTTTTTGTGAACACGATAACTTGAAAACGGTCGCATATAAATTGATGAAATTTCGAGGGTTTATTTTTCCGACTAATATCTTGAAACTGACCAAAGGATTTCTAAAAATATTTGTTGCATTTTTTCTGAGCACTTAATAATATTTGAAAAATCGGTTTTTTACAGTAAAACTTTTTTCATTGACATAATTCAAAGTTGATGCAAGGATATAAAAGATTTCTTGGTTCGAGTCGAATCGATTGACCTATACTATTATTATATTTTATTAAAGTGTAGGGAAGTTGTGGTAATTTATATATTTTGAAAATCGGTTTTTTATAGTAAAACTTTTTTCATTTACATAATTCAAAGTTGATGCAAGCATATAAAATATTCCTTGGATCAAGACGAATCGATTTACCTATAATATTGATACATTTTATTGAAGATCAAGGAAGCTATGTTAATGCATAATATTTGAAAATACGGTTTTTTATAGCGAAACTTTTTTCTTCAAAAGAATTGAAAGTTGATGCAAGAACATAAAAGATTCCTTGCTTCGAGTCGAATCGATTGACTTATAATATTAATATAGTTTATTAAAGCGTAGGGAAGTTATGGTAATTTATATATTTTGAAAATCGGTTTTTTATAGTAAAACTTTTTTCATTAACATAACTCAAAGTTGATGCAAGAACAGAAAATATGTGTTGATTTGAGACGAATCGATTGACCTATAATATTAATACATTTTATTAAAGAGTAATAAAGCTATGGTAATGGGTAATATTTGAAAATACGGTTTTTCATGGTAAAACTTTTTTCTTCAATATAATTCAAAGTTGATGCAAGAATATAGAAGATTCCTTGGTTCGAGACGAATCGATTGACCTACAATATTAATAATTTTTATCAACGAGTAGGTAAATTATGGTAATTTATATATTTTTAAAATTGATTTTTATACTAAAAATGTTCTAATTCTCAAAATTTAAAGTTGATGCGAGAATATAAAAGTTGTGTTGATTCAAGACGAATCGATTGATCTATAGCATTGATACATTTTATTGAAGAGTAAGGAAGCTATGGTTATGCATTATATTTGATGCATGAATAGAAAAGATTTTTTGATCATAAATTTTCAAATAGAATAATTCTGACAATTTAAAAAAAAAATCATAAAGCTGGCAAAGGGATAGGGTGCGACAGAACTTTTCCCTTCCCTTTTCCAGCTCGAAAAATTGTCATTTCGAATTCAAAATTTGATTTGTCTGATTTGTCTTTGTATTTCAAAAATTGTTTGTATTATTTCGTAATTTTGTATTTTATGTAAATTTCTATTTTTAAATTGATAAAAATGAAGACTTAATTTGTCTATTATTGAAAAAAATAACTAATGCTTCCTCTATGAGGAAGCAAATACATTTGCTAACGGGAAGCAAAGTGCTCGTGAAATGAGCACCATATAATTATAAATGCAAACACTTGAGATCGAATTCACAGCTAGTTAATCAAATATCTGAATTTTTAACCTTCGAAGATTAACTGTTAATCAAGAAGATTAATTCTTTTCCAAAAGACGAATTTTCAACAAAATATATGAATTTTCCACCAAATAGTTGAATTTTCAGCCAAAAAGAAAAGTTTTCAACCAAAAATGTAATCGTTAAGTTTTCCGTTCAAAAAATTAACTTTCAACAAATAAAGAACGGATTTTCAACAAGTTGAATTCAACCAAAAAAGACTAATTTCAACAAAATAATTCAATCCTGAACCAAATAGAAGAAATTTGAACAAAAAGGCTTAATTTTCTACCTAAGAACACGAACTTTCAACAAGAGAGTTAAATTTTAATCAAAAATGTTGATTTTCAATCAAGTAAGACGAATTTTCAGCCAAATAGTTGTATTTCTTACTAAAAAAGATCAGCAAAACAAAAGCAAGATTTCAACCAGTGGAATTCAACCAAAATAGGTGAATTTCTAACAGATTAGTTGAATACATGAATTTTCTACCACATAGTTGCATTTTTAAATAAATAGATTAATTTTTACTAAATAGTTGAATTTATAACCAAAAATAAGAAAAATATGAAATTTCAACGAAAAAGTCGATTTTCAAGCAAATAGTTGTATTTCTAATGAATCTTCAAACAAGCAAAAAATGTTTTTTTTACAAAGCTGTTCAACTTTAAAAAAAGCAATTGATTTTTCAACCAAAAAAGATTAATTAGCTGATGTTATGTGGTATACTGGCCCATGGACCGTCAACTCTAACATCCTTCATTCAAAAAAGATTAATTCTCAATGAAACTTGTCATACTTTATATTAAAAAAAAATTTTAATAAAAATAGTTGAGTTTAACCAAAAAAGACGATTTTTCTACAATATAGTTGAATCATCAACCAAGATAGATTAATTTTCAAAAAATACATGAATTTTAATGAAAATAATTGAATTTTCAAGAAAAAAAAAATGTTAACAAAAGAATTCAACATTCAACCAAATAGTTGAATTTTCAAGCAAAAGGATGATTTTTCAACCAAGAATATTCATTTTCTACAAAAAGGACGAATTTTCAACAAAATACATGAGTCTTCAACCGAATACTTGAATTTTGAACTGAAAAAGATACATTTTTTCTAAATAGTTGAATTTTGAACTCAAAAAAGATACATTTTTAGCAGAAAGAATGAAAAAGTTAAATTTTTAGTTAAAAAAATGGCTGTGGCTAGTCGTCCCGAAAAATTGGGGGAGTTGGAAAAGGGCATGGACTAGTCGTCCCGAAAATTCGGGACGACTAGCCAAGCTTATGAAAAATACTTCACTACTCATCCCGAATTTCGGGACGACGAGACACTCCGTAAAAAATTTCATTTTCAACCAAAAATGAAACTCATTTTGAACGAAATATTTAAATTTATAAGCAAATAGTAAAATTTTTAAACAAACGAGATGAACTGCGAAACTAAAATATATTGGTACACTTTCAGATTAAGAATAATTAACTTTTAACTAAAAATAGTTTACGGGTGAAAACGAAGAATTCTTTAAAAAAACGGGAAAAGATTGGAAAACGGGACAGACTATGAAATCTGAAATATAAAACTGATTTTAAAACTTATTAAGTTATTATTTAACGTTATTGTTGCAAGGCCATCTTTCGTGAAATTCGCAAACTTTAATTTCAAATTTATCATCAGGAAACGTAATAAATGTTATCTAAGTTCGTAAGGTTACGTCCGCTGACCACCCTCCCCCTGTTACCAACCGTAGCTTTTGGCGAATCCCCCCCCCCCTCTAATTATTAACGCAGTTTATAGTCGGCCCCTAGTTAGTTAGATAGTTTGTGATGTGGGTGGGGGAGCCTGTAATGACCCCCTCTGCCTCTCAAGCCAACGTTCTGGAAATATACGTCTTAGGTGCCAGGCATACCCCATTGCACAGTGAATGACGCGAACCTCTTTGCACAGCAAAGTGAGCCTCACCCACTCTGCCATCCGGCATCCACCCCTATCCGGCCGTACAGGGAATACGGTCAGGTTAGGGTGGACGGAGCGGTCCCCCTGAGGTCATCAGTATGTTCATTACTCCAAATTGACCAGTGACTACCGAGGAAGAGTCCCCTCAACATGGAGCCTCAAAGCAAGGAGATCGCTAACTCTTTTCCAAGTCTTCAGAAAGTCGACTAATTACCAAACAATTTTCCCCTGGACATGGAGCGTCTTCCTTGGTAGGTAACTATCATTTTTTAGGGTACCAATAGTTTAATGTGGGTTCCAAACAATCAAAGGCTCCGATAAAAGTAGATAGAAAATTTTCCATTGGTACCGATACAGGGATCGAATCCCAGGCCTCCTGTTCAAAAGCCTGACGTGTTATCGCCCCAGCCACCATGGCTCTTATGGTGGGACCCTATGGCAAAAATAAGTTGAAACAACATGCTCGTAAAAGTGTGACATTCATGTCCATGAAACTACAAAAAGCTTCAAACTTGGGCAAACAAAGAAGCCCTTTCTACTGGTGAAAGTGACCGTGGAATGGTAAACGTTGTGCAAATTGCAATACCGACCTCATCCTGCATTAGAAACGCAGAAAGGTTAAGGCTCCATAGCTGGAAAGTCTAATTTGCCGGAGATAGGAAAATCCTCCGGATTTAATGCATATTTATAGAGTGCATTAATGTAGGCTAAAGAATATTCATGAAATTCTTGCCTCGGATACCGGACAGCTTCTAGGAAAAAGCGGAAATAAAGGAAGGATATACACCACGAAGTAGTAGAGGGATGCCTTGTATCCGATAAAACTTCCAGTTTCCTTTGACTTTAGCGTTGCCTTATATTAAAATATTTAAATCTCAACCAAGAGTGACGTCGATATATCCCTAGGTATCCAATGAAGCCTCGAGAATTTTTCTTTTATGTCAACTGTGCTTTGCCACTTTATCGGCTCTAATCACTGCCAGCCTCTTTGCCGATAAAAAAGAAGTAGAAAAGAAAAGATCAAGAGCAACGGAGTGCAGATTCCTGTCGATTTATTTTCTGAAAAATCGCCAATAAAAGTCCTACTTTTTGAAGGAATAGATGTAGAAGAAACTCCAGGTCTTTGCTCAATTTTCCTCATTTTTCCTTTTAACCTTTTTCTCCATCGCCATTGTGAATTGAATTTCCACGAACGAGTTAATGATGTAAGAGGAGAATCTGCCTTAATCACGAAGCAGAAAAATTCATCCCTTGTAACTTCCGAAATGTTTTCCTAATCTTCAGCTTCGCTTTTTGCCCTTATAATGATGCAATCAACATTGTTTTCTATTCCTTTTGTATGCTTCTCTTAGGAACAAAGAAGGAGATGCAACGTTCGCATTACTTAGGACCTGTCCTCTTTCCTCTTTTCTTCATCTTTTATGTTTCCATGCGTTCCCCTCGTTTCTTGTGGGCAAAGATAAAGGTGAGCCTTTTGGGTTTTCCTCGTCGAGCTTTTAATAGCGCAACGCGCGCGCGAGGCCAACGTGCAACTTGCGTTCTTCTTCCTGTTTCCGTCTGACAAATTATCTCTTAAACATCCAAGTAGTTTTCTGTCTCGTGAAACAAGAAACGACACACCAAGTTTCAACGAGTTTGCACTCAACTGCACCATCGTCTTGTGAAAGATGCGGCAGCACCTTTGTGGCCACTATACTTTGAATATGATTAAAGTTGGCTTTGCTGAATCTCAGTTGAAGCAGACCTGAGATTTCATGGAGGTTATGAAAGCCCGGGATCCCTGCTTATTTTTCAGCAACAGAATGTATTCTATATTTTTTGTTTGTAAATTTGTTTAGCTTAACCGTTTTTCCAGAAAATGAAAACTGTTCAACGGGTCAATAACTCACTTTCACAGTCATTATACCTTTACCAGATCCGGACCCCTACATTTTTTAGGGTTTGTGTCTGGACCCGAACTTTTAAATTTTAAATTCTTAAGGTTTTGGGTTTGTTCCTAATCTCTCAAGATTAGGTTCCTTGAATTACAATTGCGAAACTTACAATTTCGTTGGTGACTAAAGGCAGAGAGAAGAGAGAGAGAGAGAGAGCGATTTTTCTGAAAAAAGTTTCAAATAGTTCTCGGAAACACCTAGTAACAAAAAAACGTTTAGCACTCCAAAAGAACCTGAGCGCCAAATCTTGGCACACCGAAGGGGCATAAGCGCCAAAGTTTGGAATTCCAAAAGGGCATATCTGCCAATAGAACTCCTCCCGGGACCCGGAAAGCTTTTAGGATGGATCCGGGACCCTTTAGTTTCTTAAGGGTCCGTACCCGAAATAAACCTTTCAAATTATCGCAGGCCTAGGTCCGAACCCAGACCCTCTAAATTCCTCCGGGTCCGGGTCCCTTTGGGCTCTTGAAGGTGTTCGCACAAGGAAATCCGTTGCAGTGCGCTGGAGACGTCTCACGGACGTGCCTTCCGCGCACGAACCCATAACGCCAACCAATCGCGTGCAACCTGTCGTGCTGCTGCGGTCCGAGCGGTGACGCACACAAGTACGTCGCTACTTACACTATTTCGCAACGCACTTGAGTATGAGTGCTGCCGCGGACCGTAGCAGCACGGCAGGTTGCATGCGATTGGTTGGTGCTACGTGTTCGTGCGCGGACGGCACGTCCCTGAGACGTCTCCAGCTCACTGCAACGGATTTTCTTGTGCCAACACCTCAAGGTTTTGGGTCTGGACCCGAACCTATTGAATTCTTCAGAGTCAAGGTTTGGACCCAGATCCTTTTAATTTTGTATGGGTTCTGGTCCGGACCGGATCCTTCAAAAATTAGGGATACTGATCTCTGATAATGACTTTCCTATAATGAATTTCTTATCATTTTCTTTCAATACCAGAAAAATTATCATAGGAAATCATTTTAAGAAACTCAGAATAGAAATAACTAATCTCAAACTATTGAAACATTGATGCAAAAAATAGAGAAACTGCAAACGAATGATTGATTTATTAACTTAACGTAGGATTCTAAGCTACTTCGAAAGATTCATACTGATTGGAAAAATTTGAAGATTTATGAAGGATCATACAAAATTTCAAAGGATTTGGAAGATTTTTAGCTATTTTAAAAGATATCAAAAAATTTGAAGAGATTTTCGGAGAATTTTTTAAGATTACTGAAGATTCTGAGCTCGATTTAATGGATTTCTAGAGAACTTTAGAAAATAAATAAAATTTTAAGGAATTTTCATGGATTTTAATAATTGCGAGGGATATGAACAAACTTAGAATATTCCAAAGATTTTGAGTTATTTTAGAAGATTCCAAAGAATTTTAAGAGATATCTAAAATTACAAGGAATTTCGAGGATTTGTTAGGATTTCTTGAGATTTCGAGGGATTTTAAAGGATTTTGCGGGATCTGAAAAGATTCATATTGAAAGCATTTTTAATAATGTCTATCTATTTTAATGGATTTTTACGATTTTCAGAAATTTTAATGTATTTTGAGGAATTTCAACTAAAGTTCCAGAGAACTTTAGGGAATAAAACAAATTTTATTCCAAGAAATTTTCACAGATCTCAACCATTTCAAGGGATATGACGGATTTAAAAAACTTTTGAAAGATTTTAGAAATTCTATTTCATTTTGAAATATTTCAAAGAAATTCAAGAGATTTCAAAAATATCGATGGTTGTCAAAGAATTCTGTAGGATTTTCAAAGCTTTCAAGAAATTTAAAAAACTTTCACACTATTCATTATTATTTATTCAGTATTATCGATTCCAATGATAATTATCCTACAATGATCTTATATACAATAATTTTATTTTAGATAATGAATTTCCTACTCTTTAAATCTGAATTAGTGAAAATTCAACTGATTGAATCCGTACTAAGGATTTCAACGGACAAGTCAGTTATTTTTTTAATTTCATTGATTAAAGTAATGAAATACATTGTAAAAGTCGTACTTTAACTGAAAAAAAAAAGATTTTCTGAACTATATCGAAAACAGTCTTCACAGACCAAAATACTCTAAAAATAGGGGAAATGAGGTGATTTTTCACAAAAATAGTGAAATAAATTTCTTTAAAATAAAATAAATGTGGTTATTATATTAAAGTCAATTCAAAAAGCTCTACATGTTCAACTAAAATTATTAATCTGTGACCAAACAGATGAATTTTCAACAACAATTATTAATCTTCAACAAAAAAATTAATTTTCAACAAATTAGTTGAATTTTCAGAGAAAAATAATAATTTTCTACCAACAATACGTTCTTCCAATATAATACATGAATTTTCAACAACAAAGGATAAATTTTGAACCAAATAGTGGATTTCATGAAGTAATTTTTTTCGGAAAACATAAATGTTTTAAAAACATATACTCAAAAAAATCAATTTGTGCAACATGATTGCAGAAAAAGTTCAAAAAGTTCATTTATTGATTTAAAAAAAATGAATCTTCACCATAATAGTTAGATTTTCCACTAAATTGTTGAATTGTTGAATTTATTTGAAAATAAATTTTCAAAACCATAGGTAAATTTTCAAACAATGTGATGAATTTTCAACTAAAATGATGAATCTTCAACTAAATTAGTTGAATTATCAACCAAGACAATTATTATTTTTTCACCAAAAAATACGAATTTTCAACAAATAGAGATGAATAGTAATGAATCTTCAACCGAAAAAATTACTTTTTAACAAAGTAGTATAACTTTGAATAAAAAAAGATGAATTTTCAACAAAAAATAGAATAGTTGATATTTCAACCAAAAAATTTTAATAATTAATAAAAAACAGTTGAATTTAAAAAAAGACGAATTTTCAATGAAATACTTAATTTTTAAGTTCAAAAATTAATTTTCAACAACGAAAAGACAAATTTTCCATGAAATAGTTAAAGTTTAGTCGAAAGAAATGAATTTGCAACTACAAAAAAAAATGTATAATCAAAAATGGAAAAGTTCACTTTTCAGTTAAAAAAAAATAATGAACTTTCAACCAAAAATATGAATTTAAAAAAAAAGATTAATTTACTACCAAAAAGTCAAGTTTACATCTTAAAAATTAATTTTTAACCAAAAAAAGCGAAATTTTGAATAGCATTGTTGAATGTTCAGTCATAGAGATGAATTTTTACCTAAAGTAATGAGTCTTAAACCGAAAAAATTAATTTTGAACAAAGTAGTGTAACTTTCAACAAAAAGAGATGAATTTTCAATCAAAAATTGAATATTTGATCTTCCAACCAAAAAATATTTTAAATATTTTAATATTAAATGAAAAACAGTTCAATGCAAACAAAAAATACGAACTTTAAATGAAATACTCAATTTTTAAGTTCAAAAATTATTTTTTAACAAAAAATAAAACAAATTTTCAATAAAATAGTTACATTTCAATCGGAAGAATCGAATTTGCAAATAAAAAAAATTCTAACAAAAAATGAAATAGTTCAATTTTCAGTTGAAAAAATAATTTTGAACCAAAAAAAAAGCGGTTTCAACAAAATACCTAAATTTTCAACTGAAAGATTAATTTTCCATAAAAATAAATGAATTTACAAACAAGAAGAATAATGTTCTAAAAAAAGTCAATGTTCAAACAAATAGTTGAATGAATTTTCAACCAAAAAGATTAATTTTTCAGCATAAAGATTAATTTTCAACCAAAAGAGACGAATTTTGAATAAAATAAATAAATTTCCATCTAAACGATTCATTTTTATACTAAAATAGGCGAATTTTTAACCAACAACGGACAAGTTAATTTTTCAGTTAATCACTTTTAACGTAAAAAACTCTTTTCATCCAAATAGTTTATTTCAAACCGAAGAAATGAATCTTCAACAAACAATGTAAAATGTAATAGTTGATATTTCAATCAAAAAAATTTTTTTATTAAAAGTGGTTGAATTCAACCAAAAAGGAAAAAGGACGAATTTTCAACAAATCATGTAATTTTTCAAATAAAAAGATCAGTTTTCAACCAAACATAAAATAAAAACAAATAAGAGACAAAATTTCAACAAAATAGTTAAATTTTCAACCAAAGAGAAGAAACTTCAACTGATAAAATTTTTATCAAAAACAGTTGAATTCAACTAAAAGATAGAAGACGATTTTTCTTCAAAACAGTTTGGGTTTTTAATTTGAAAATATGGTTGTTTTTAGCTTTTTCTGTAAAAAATAGAAACCTTCTTTCAGTAAATAATAATGTTATGTTTGTGAAATTCAGGACTATGCAAGAAAAACTGACCGTACTTAAAATATTGAATTTTTTCTTTTCAAACTGAATGACTGACACTTTGACTTTATTTTTTGAATGAATTATAAACTTTTATTAATAATTTGTATAAAAAAGCTATTTTTCATATATTAAATTTGAATTCTCGCAGCACTCGGACCCGAACAGATCGCGCACTCTGGTGAGTAGTAAACTCCCCCATTCCTTGAATTCCTTAAATTCCATAAACTTCGTGAATTCCGTGGATACCTTAAATTCCATGAATTCCTTAAATTCCGTGAATTCCTAGAATTCCGTGAATTCCTAGAATTCCGTGAACTACACTGATTCCGTTAATTCCTTGTGCACAATTCTCGACTTATGAACGCTACAAAACATGTATTGGAATGCATTCCAATACCGTGTTTGCAATTTTACCTCACGCTTGTATTGTAGAATTCCAAATGGCATTACCTTACGTTTCGAAAATAAACTTCCAATACATGTATGAGAAGTTTTCAACACAAATTTTTTACAATATAATAATTAAATCGAATATGTGTAGGTCGCGAAGAATAGCCTAGCCATTAGCATATTACCACCATGCCGCTTGATAGAAGAAGGGATTATCCTGATAACGTAGTAACATGAGATGCTCTCTACTTAAGCCCATCATTCGTGATGAGATTATAGAATCGCATAAACGTCACTTATTTTCAAAATAACTGTACAAGCTACACGTTTACAAATTCATTTTCAGAAGAATTCCTTGCCCTTGACATTCACTTTTATGACCTGTATCATCTCAAATTACGGTCCGGTGGAATCACCGGGGGGCTCCATACTCAGGTGGGCTTTCATCAAAAAGGTTCACTGAAAAAATAAAAATTGTCATAATTGTAGGTATCCAGCGACTTTAACTGCAACAAATTGTAAGAAGCGAAACATTGAAATGTAAATTATTGTCGCAGGTATCACTTAAGACGTCGGAGCAGAATTAAAATTGTGGGACATGAGTTTGGACCGCGTTTTTGCTTAACAATGTTCACGAATTTATTTTAAATTCTGGAAAATTACCACTATAAGTTTTGTGCAGTTTGATAAATAAGTGGCCTCGAACTGACGCCATTATTGGCACTTTTGACACTGTTTTTGAACCATCAAACTATTATCTAACAATTTTAGAAACTAGATGTGAATTCGATCTTGAGTGTTTCCACTTTGTATTTATAATTATATGGTGCTCATTTCACGAGCACTTTGCTTCCCGTTAGCAAATGTATTTGCTTCCGCATAGAGATAGCATTAGTTATTTTTTTGAATAATAGACAAAGCTAAGTCTTCATTTTGATAAATTAAAAAATAGAAATTTACAAAAAATGCAAAACTACAAAATAATACAACAAAATTTTTTAACACAAAGCCAAATCAGACAAATCAAATTTTGTATTCGAAATGATAATTTTTCGAGCTGGAAAAGGAAAGGGAAAAGTTTTGTCGCACCCTATCCTTTTCCCAGCTTTATGATTTCTTTACAAAAATTGTCAGAATTACTCTATTTGAAAATGTATGATCAAAAAGTCTTTTCTATTCATGCGTCAACTTTGAACTATGTCGATGAAAAAAGTTTTTCTGTTCGAAACAGATGATTCAAATATTATAAATGAGCATACCTTCCTTCATCTTCAATAAAGTGCATTAATATTATAGATCAATAAATTTGCCTCGAATCAAGGAATCTTTTCCCTTCTTGCATCAATTTTGAATTATGTTAGTGAAAAAAGTTTTACTATAAAAAAACGTATTTTCAAATATTATGCATTACCATAGCTTCTTTACTTTTCAATAAAATGTATAATTGCTATGGGTCAATCGATTTCTCTTGAATTAACACAACTTTTCTATTCTCGCATCAACTTTAAATTATGAGAATGAGAAAATCTTTACTATAAAAAAAGATTTTAAAAATATATAAATCACCATAACTTCCCTACTCTTCATTAAAACGTAATAATATTGTAGGTTAATCGATTCGTCTCGAACCAAAGAATCTTTTGTATTCTTGCATCAACTTGGAATTATTTTAAAGAAAAATGTTCTACTATCAAAAACCGTATTTTCAAATATTTTGCATTACCATAGCTTCCTTACTCTTCCATAAAATGTATTGATATTATAGGTCAATCGATTCGTCTCGAGTTAACATATCTTTTCTGTTCTTGCATCAACTTTGAATTTTGTTAATGAAAAAAGTTTTACTTTAAAAACCGATTTTCAAAATATATAAATCACCATAACTTCCATACGCTTTAAGAAAATATATTATTATTATGAGTCAATCGAGTTGTTTCGAACCGAGGAATCTTTTCTATTCTTGCATCAACTTTGAATTGAATTGAAGAAAAAAGTTTTGTTATAAAAAACCGTATTTTCAAATATTATGCATTACCATAGCTTCCTCACTCTTCAATAGAATGTATTAATATTATAGGTCAATCGATTCGTCTTGAAGCAACACATCTTTTCTGTTCCTGTATCAATTTTGAATTATGTTAATGAAAAAAGTTTTATTATAAAAAACCAATTTCCAAAATATATAAATTACCATAAGTTCCCTACTCTTCAATGAAATGTATTAATATTATACGTCAATCGATTTTTTTCGAATCAAGGAATCTTTGATATTCTTGCATCAACTTTGAATTATGTTGAAGAAGAAAGTTTTACTATAAAAAACCGTATTTTCAAATATTATGCATTACCATAGCTTCCTTACTCTTACATAAAATTTATTGATATTATAGTTCAATCGATTCCGCTCGAATCAACACATCTTTTCTGTTCCTGCATCAACTTTGAATTTTGTTAATGAAAAAAGTTTTACTATAAAAACCGATTTTCAAAACATATAAATTACGATAACTTCCCTACTCTTTAATAAAATGTATTGATATTATAGATCAATCGATTCCTTTCGAATCGAGGAATCTTTTATATTTTTATATCCACTTTGAATTATGTTGAAGAAAAAAGTTTTACTATAAAAAACCGTATTTTCAAATATTATGCATTACCATAGCTTCCTTACTCTTCAATAAAATTTATTAATATTACATATAGGTCAATCGATTCAACTCGAATCAACAAATCTTGTCTGTTCTTGCATCAACTTTGAATTATGTAAATGAAAAAAGTTTTACTATAAAAAACCGATTAAAAAAAAATATAAATTACCATAACTTCTCTACTCTTTGATAAAATGTATTGATATTATAGGTCAATCGATTCTTTTCGAACCAAAGAATCTTTTATATCCTTGCATCAACTTTGAATTATGTTGAAGAAAAAAGTTTTACTATAAAAAACCGATTTTCAAAATATATAAATTACCATAACTTCTCTACTGTATGATAAAATGTATTAATATTATAGGTCAATCGATTCTTTTCGAACCAAGAAATCTTTTATATCCTTGCATCAACTTTGAATTATGTTGAAGAAAAAAGTTTTACTATAAAAAACCGATTTTCAAAATATACAAATTACCATCACTTCTCTACTGTATGATAAAATGTATTAATATGATAGGTCAATCGATTCTTTTCGAACCAAGAAATCTTTTATATCCTTGCATCAACTTTGAATTATGTTGAAGAAAAAAGTTTTAATATAAAAAACCGATTTTCAAAATATATAAATTACCATAACTTCTCTATTCTTTGATAAAATGTATCAATATTATAGGTCAATCGATTCTTTTCGAACCAAGGAATCTTTTATATCCTTGCATGAACTTTGAATTATGTGGAAGAAAAAAGTTTTACTATAAAAGACCGTATTTTCAAATATTATGCATTACCATAGCTTCTTTACTCTTCAATAAAATTTATTAATATTATAGGTCAATCGATTCGACTCAAATGAACAAAACTTTTCTGTTCTTGCCTTACCTTTGAATTATGTTAATGAAAAAAGTTTTAATATAAAAAACCGATTTTCCAAATATATGAATTACCATAACTTCCCTACTAACTAATAAAATGTATTAATATTATGGGTCATTCAGCTCGTTTCGAACCAAGGAATCTTTTATATTCTTGCATCAACTTTAAGTTATGTTGAGGAAAAAAGTTTTACTGTAAAAAACCGTATTTTCAAATATTATGCATTACCATAGCTTCCTTACTCTTCAATAAAATTCATTAATATTGTAGGTCAATCGATCAGACTTGAATCAACAAAGCTTTTCTGTTCTTGCATCAACTTTGAATTATGTCGATGAGAAAATTTTTACTGTAAAAAAAGATTTGGAAAATATATAAATCACCATAACTTTCCTCCTCTTTAATAAAATGTCAGAATATTGTAGGTCAATCGAAACGTCTCGAACCAAGGAATCTTTTAAATTCTTGCATCAACTTTGAATTATTTCGAAGAAAAATGTTTTACTATAAAAAACCGTATTTTCAAATATTATGCATTACTATAGCTTCCTAACTCTCCAATAAAATTTATTAATATTATAGGTCAATCGCTTCGGCTGAAATCAATACATCTATTCTGTTCTTGCATCAACTTTGAATTATGTTAATGAAAAAAGTTTTACTATAAAAAACCGATTCTTAAAATATATGAATTACCATAACTTCCCTACTCTTTGATAAAATGTATTGACATTATAGGTCAGTGGATTCGTTCCGAACCAAGGAATCTTTTATATTGTTGCATCGACTTTGAATTGTGTTGAAGAAAAACGTTTTACTTTAAAAAACCGTATTTTAAAATATTATGCATTACCATAGCTTCCTTACTTTTCAAT
>CAKNYM010048873.1:187772-212354 GCA_932195095.1 Andricus curvator
CTCGAATCAACACATCTTTTCTGTTCTTGCATCAAATTTGAATCATGTTTATGAAAAAAGTGTTACTATAAAAACCGATTTTCAAAATATATAAATTACCATAACTTCCCTACTCTTCAATAAAATGTATTAATATCATAGGTCAATCGATTCTTCTCGAATCAACGCATCTTTTCTGTTGTTGCATCAACTTTGAATTATGTTAATGAAAAAAGTTTTACTGTAAAAACCCGATCTTAGAAATATTATTCAGTGCTAAAAAAATACAATAAATATTTTTCGAAATCCTTTGGTCAGTTTCAAGATATTAGCAAGGAAAATAAGCCCTCCAAATTTCATCACTTTATCTGCAACCGTTTTCTAGTTATCCTGTCTACAAAAAATGTGTGACATCCACACACACATCCACACACACACACAGCCGGACAATTGTTTCGAACATTGTATGAGACATTTTAAAAATGGAGAAGGTTTATTCAAATGAAATCAAAGATTTTGGAAAATGTTACCATTACAAAGCTTCCTCTATGAGGAAGCAAAAATACACTAATGCTACTATTTTCTTGAATTGCTCGCTAATCCAATTAAATCTTTGTTGGATTGGATAAAATAACACATGCAATCAAAAGATTGTATATTAGGAGATTTAGGGCATTTCAGAGAATGCCAAAGATTTCAAGGATTTCAAGGGATTTTAACACATGAAGAAGTGTGATCTGATTTCAGAGAATTTCAAAGTTATAAAAATTGATGAAGAAATTTTAAGCGATATTACAAAGTTCAAGATAATTTGGACGGAGGGGGGGGGGGGGCGGATAATATAACTTTTTCACTTTCACTTTTTCAAAATTCACATCTGTTGTCTTTTTGGACATTTTAATTGTCACAAAAATTTATAGAAAAATCACCCAACGTCAATGTTGGAAAAGCTGAAGTTGAAATGAAAGCGAAAAAGATACATAAATGCCCCCCAAGATTTTAAAGTATTTTAAGGGATATGTAAATATTTTACCAGACCTAAGTGATTTACAGGATTTTCAAAGACTTTATTGATTTTATCAATAATGTATCAAAGATATCAAAAGATTTCCAAGATTTAAAGGGATTTTATAAATTTAAATAATTCCTAGAGGCTATTCCGGAAGATTTTCAGGGCTTTTTACGATATTGACAAAATTCAAGGCATTTCAAGAAATTTTACAATATTTAAGGGATTCATACAATTTTAAAAGAAACTAAAATATCCCATAAATTTTAAGGAATTTGGAAAGATTTTAAGGAATTAAAAAAACTGCAAGTGTTTGAACTGACCTCAGAGGATTTCAACAGAATTTAAGGGGTTTCAATAGATTGCAGTGTATTTCAACGGATTTAAATGTTTTTAGGGAATTTTCAAAGATTTTAAAAGCAGGGTGTAGATTTCACTTAAAACCCTGGAAGAACCTGGAAATGACCTGGAATTTTTCTAATCACCAAAAACGTTTGAAAAACATTTTAATAATTTTTTTTTCTCATGCACAGTAATCCAAAAGATTGGTCTTTGCTTCTTGACGTTTGCTTATTTTACAACAAGAGTCTGCTCATTTAAAAAAAAAAATTTCCATTATTTTATTCGTGCTATTTCTAATTAGTACAAATGTTTGTAGAATAGTATGATCAGTTATGATTTGAAGATCTAATTAAAAGTTATGATAATCATATTGCAAGACATCTGATATAAAGCCAATCTAATACATTTTGATTATTTATTGCATGGGGCATGGTGAATTGAGTGCAGAATTCACCAGAAAATCTTTATTACAGTTGTCATCTTATGTTAAATTTAGGGCCCAAAATGAGACTTTTAAAAAAGAGGTACATCAAAAATGAGTCCAGCTTTTTTCTGTGGATTTCAGCAAATAATCAAGGGTTTTCATAAGGTATCCAGGATATCAATCATATTTAAAAGATTTCAAGAGATTCTATCCGATTTCTAGGGATTTCATCAATTTTACCATATTTAACGGATTCATAGGTTTTCAACAGAAATTATAAGACTTCAAGGGATTAGTACTAATTTCCAGCGATTTTGAAGATTTCAAAGGATTTAAAAAGATGTACTTCAGAATTTCAACCGATGTTTAAGCTTTAAAGTATATTCTAAAACAATCCAAAGAATTTCACGTGATTTTATGGGATATGTGTATATTGTATACCAGATCTCAAAGATAGTTCACCCCTCGATTGAATATTTAAAAAAATTAATGATTCTGATTTGTTACTATTCGTAAATATATATGCTACTATTGACACTATTTTGAATTTTTCAAACGAGAACGAAGCCTGAAATAAATAAATGAATAAAGCTTATCCAAAATTGAAAACTCTTATTTTTCAAGTAAGAGTTGTTGTGTTTCTTCGCATAAATAAATGCAAGAAAGCGATCTGAAGCAAGGTCTGTCTTGAAAGCGTGGTAAACCAAAAGTAATTTATATTGCGCTACCACGAGGCTGGGCCCGCAGGGCTTCTCAATCTTTGGGCACGGGTTTCTGGGTAACAAATCGCTTTGGTTGGTAATGCAGGCAGGCTGGCAGGCAAGCAGGGAGCAGAGGCAACTACGTAGCTTCTGCAAGGGGTTGTTAAGGTTTGCGCCAAGCAGGTGGAATGAAGGCGGATCGTGAGTAGCAAGATGGCGTCAGATGGATGCCCCCATTAATTAGCAGCTATCTCTCGCCGCTCGCTCGTAACTATCATTCACTCAGTCACTCTACTCATTCTCCGGAAGTACCATACTTTCCTTCCTTTCTTCCTTCCTCGATTATGATACTTGATCCACAGATTTTTTGTCTTCGCGATTAAAGATGAATTTGATCTCATCATTTTTATTCTACTTAAAATTGAGAGTCTGAATCCTGTAACCACCTATAAGTTTCTCTCGCTAAATGGCGTTCACCCCTGGACACTTTTTAAGCAAGATGCTCGAGACGAAGTATTATTTACGAGTCGAAATTGAAATTTTCTTATCTACTTTTACCGAGGCCTCCTAATATGTACTTGGCTGCAACCCAGTCCGTGGATGGTGCAATGAAAAACGAGGCTTTGCCAAATATGTCAAATTATGCATACTGCCCTTACCAGATCACTTGATTGTATTACAAAAATGCGATCGTGACTGATGATATATACCTGGACAGACCCTTGCAGATTATTCAAAAATGCAACCTCCCAAAACTTTTTTTCCACACATTAGGCTGTAACTATCTTAAGCCTGAGAGAACAATGATTTATTGTCTTTTCCAAAACTGTTTTTCGGGAGAACTCGATTTTCCATCAGCAGCCACGTACTAAGTTAAGTGTCCGATGTTTGAAATCTCTTGCGAAAATATTGTAGTATGCATAGGTTTTCAGTCACCTACTTCCTGATGGTCCAGGAAGTGTCTCACAATGCAACAGGTGTTTAATAAATCCAGTTTCTGAGCTGCTGACAGAACTGTACTGACTCCTAGATGTTCGAGATTTCCAGTACATCTTGTGTGAAAATTAAATGTAGCTGAAATCACAGTAGGATGAAGAGATGCATATTTCACGGTTCTCCACATTGTCTTTACTTCATTCCTTAGCACGCTGTACTTATGGATCTTGGTTGTATAGGGTGGCTGCAAGTTTAAGTTTAGTGGACAAGCAGTGTTGATGATATAGACTATTCCATCTTTTTTCTCATGCATCACGATGTCGAGGCGATTTGCTCGGATATAATGATCCGCCCGGATAGTAATATCCCAGTATAAGATGTAGTCTTCGATTTCTCAAACGGGCACTGGAATGTATCTATAGAAAAGCATCCATTCTGTGGAGAGTACTATTACACGAAAACCATCAATAACGAGCTTCATGGATTCGTTGTCATCTCCATAAAATCAGCATCTAACAACCACGTCTTGATGTAACACGACCTTGCGATAATTGCTGGCGCTAACAAGCCTGTTCTGAATCAGAATTACGAATCATTCCGTTTTTGGAAACAGGAAATAGAAAAATAGGACCCTTTTTAGCCAGATATTGGATGCCTTACTATCCACTTCATGTTGATCTGACTTTTTGGGGTGCTCGTCACGGATATCTTTTTGTCTCCATTACGTTTCTAATTCCTCTATGGTTTCTGTCCTGATATTCAAAGCCACCCACCAGGACAAATCCAATGACGTGTAATCGAGATCAGCTTTCCAGCTGATGTTATAAAGAGCAATGTCTTGCTTGCTGTGAACATAATCTCGCAAGTGTTTAGCTTATAATTTACAAAGTTGCTCCCTGTTTACAACGCCCCTAACCTCTCTATACCGTCGTAGGACTACTTTTTCAACCGCCGAATCACTGTGGTTCATTCAAGACATGGTCATTTTAGCATGGATGATTTTGTTTATGCTTTCAAGCTCAATGATCGGCCATTGGATTAGCCCAATGGCGACCCCAGGGACAAGGTTGTCATAGTTGTTGATAGCCCTGATCTTGTTGGCCGAATTGAGAGAACTCTTTGAAACCGATCTGAGTCTTGTACTGAAGATAGTCTTTAGACTTTTTTAAACTCTATTATTCTGAATACCCTTACACTCAAGAATACCCAAATATTTATATGACTTGCCCTCAGACATTGCCTCAATGTAATTCTTGTTTTCGTCCTCTAGCTTTGTGGTCCCTAATTCTTATCTTACTAAATACACTATTCTGCATCTATTTAGTCTGAACTCTAGGTTTATATACTTAAAAAACTGCTTTGTGACATGGATCACTTGCTGCAGTTTCTGGTTTGGACTAACGTATAGCTTCAGGTCAGTCATATACAGAAGATGGGTCAGCTGATAACCATCCTGCTTATTATTTGTTTTTAACTAATAAGACACGCAATTTAGTGTTTTGCTCAATTGGCTAAACACTAAACAAAGCCATAATGCACTGAAGGAGACTCCTTGAAAGATATCCATCGTAATGCGTATTAATCTAGTTAGCCTTGGTTGTCCATGATCAGCGATCGTGTTATTGATGTTCTTGCGCAACCTCATGATGATTCAGTACCACCACATCCTCCAGAGGCAGATGGCCTGATTAAGCCAGAAACAGAATCAGAGGTTCAGCAACCAAGAGGCGATTAAAATAGACATAACATATGAACAGAGATGTTATAACATCATCATCGAATAGCATCAACGCACGACCTGAGATGTCGATGGTACGTGGGCAGATTTTGGTAAATTTTTGAGACTTTAGGCAAATAGTCATGTGGTACGAAAGAAAACGCTTGCTTGAAGCCAACGTATGCCGCGCGCAAGTCTCTTTGATGTTTACGTGCTTGCGTCATAGTAACAGTGTCTATGGTGACTAGATCTTTACTGCCCCGTGAGGTCTTAGAACATTGATCTTCTTCTCCTGTAAGGATGTCGTTCTGGTCACAGTGAGAATAAACTTATCTACAATTACAGCTGTACGGCATTAATAAATTGTTGGAAGCCAGGCTATAGGTCCGAATTCAAATGGATTTTGAGCATCTGGTTTTTCAGGCAACGTATAAGTAGTACCTTTGAGCATAAAGCCTGACATCAGATCATGGTGTTCGATGATCTTCTGAAAACACCTTGCCAACGCATGATGCACACTCGTCAGGTATTTGTACCAAAAATTATGCTTCATGTCCAGACCTGGAGCTTTCCAGTTAATTTCCATTTTCAAAACCGCTGAAACATCTGAATCTGCGATGTTATTCAAGCTTTATATCAGGGTTATTGCATGCTCTTGCTTTCTCTTGATGAAGCGACAAATCTAGCTGTGAAAACATGAATACTCTGCCCTTAGGTGTCTATAATCCCATCCAATATTCTTGGTGTCAATCTCTCGATGTTTCGAGGGTAGCTGATTTTAGTAACATAGGTCTATTCGCTTTTTGGTTCTATTTTCTGTCTTATATTGACTCAATCAACCCATTCTGCTCCTTACTTTGCTGACATCCATATCCAACCTGATTTCACATGGTGGATCTCATTCCTTTGCTGGGGTAAAGACTGCATTTGTAGGCCTAGTTGTAACGGCTGCCAGAGCTGCACAATACACAAGAGTTTGCACCTCTAAAACAGTCAGTATGCGTGCTAATTCATAGATGAAATCTTTTTATTTAGGGCTCTATTAGTGCACGGAGATCTTTCGTGATGTACACTCTGACAGAGAATGGCTTTGTGTTGGTTCTACTTCTCTGAACTCTAGTAAAGCATGAGCCAAATTCCTCTCAAGGTACTGGAGGTTTTTCGGGATTTTGCTGTTTACATTAACGGAAACATTAATGTCTGATTGTGGTTTAAGTGGATTCGGTACCTGATCATTATCATCCCTAGCGCCTATGCCTTCAGATTAAATCAGGTATTCGCGAGGGTATTCGTTATCCGCTCCTTACAGAAAGAGTTTGTTAAGAGGAGACTGTTATTTCATTTCCAGTTTTAATGTGGCAATTTTTACAGCCGAAAGCAGTCTGTCTGAAGATGCTGAGTGCTTTTGGTCTGCTAGATTCAGTTTCTTTATTCTTATGACTGCAAAAAACTAAAGGCGCATAACATCTCTGTTCATATGTTATGTCTATTTTAATCGCCTCTTGGTTGCTGAAAATCTGATTCTGCCTGTTGTTTAATCAGGCCATCTGCCTCTGGAATATGTGGTGGTACTGAATCATCATAAGTTTGCGCAAGAGCATCAATAGTACGATTATGTTTTATTGCTTCACCGGTCGCTTCTTGATCTTGTGGTGCAGCTTCCTTTCACTGATGTTCATTATCGAATTTTCCCCCCGCTAAATTAACCTGTCTTATGATCTTCTCTACTCGGTCTTCTGAGATAAGTAAATTATTTCTGATGTCCTTCACCTTAGCGATAAGATCTCTCACTGAAACTTTCTGCATATGAGTATACTATGCACCAAACTTCGTCTTCAATTTGTATTTCTTTTTCTTTTAGTTTCAAACTTCAAGCTTTCATAATAGAGACGCATCAATTCCTCTTTTATTTCTTCATTCTAGTTGATGCTATCCAACCTTATTTTTGTTGAGGTGGTTGACTGCAAACCTCTAATGCTATTTAAAGCTTCCTAAGCGGGCGCAGTTTATCTTCCACTGCTTACCGTTTGTCGCAGAAGTTTGTTCTGACCAGCTCTTAGATTGATGAGATCTGCCCAATCATCTCGCAGCTCACCATCTCCACCATCTCACATACTGTGGCCCCCAGTGATGGCTCCAGCGGCGCCCCGATGATCCTCGGAAAGTCACCCATGTGAAAAAGTTATATATATATATATATATATATATATATATATATATATATATATTATATATATAGTGGAAAAGACAATGATATTTTTCATTTTTTAAATAAATTTCTTTATATGAAACAAGTGAAAAATATCAGTGTTTTGTCCACTTCATGTAAATTATATATAACTTTTTCACCTATGGACCATCGTTTAAAAATATTCAATAGAATGTCCATTTTTTGTATGAGTTTTGCTGTTCCTCCTAGTCCCTTTCCTCTCACGGTGTGCCTGAACCTACTTTAAATGCAAGGTCATAGCACATCCAATTTTTTTCTGGATTCGATTTAGGGGCTCAAAAATAGTGTGGAAAAAAATTTTGAGCCAAATTCCCTGAGCCGTTTTTGAGAAAAGTGTTTTTTATGGGTTAAAAATAAAAATTTTCAAAAAAATGTGATGCACTTTTATTTTTTTCACTTTATTTAACGAAATATGGTAAATAAATATAATATCAGTCCATATCAATACTGAGAAAATTTTTATTTTATTTTCACACATGTCGGGCATTGTACTCTTGTACAGCTTTTAATAAGTTACTTGGGTAATGAGGGTGTGTGCTCGAAACTTTATATTTAGCCCAGGTCGTTTTAAAATCCGAATGGACAGATTCCATGGCTTGTTCACTGTAAAATCCAAGGCCTTTCTCAACTTTACAACAAAAATCAGGGACATGAAAAAAAACCGCGTGAACTTTAGGTGTAATTGAAATATCCAAATCACAGTAACTTCGCTCAAACTCAGATATACAATCTACGTATTTCGGGTTTGATGTTGAAGAAAAACAAAAATCAACGACGGATTGAAAAGCCTTGAAGCACCTTACATATTTTAAACAACCAATCCTACGTATTCCACGTAATAAGTCGATTTTTTCTTACAGCATTTTGCAAGAATTACCTACGAACGCTGGACTCCCATGTACAAACTCGCGAGTAACATTACATCCTAGCCCATTGGAGACTCTTATCTTCAAATTCCATCAGCATGTGTTTATACATTTTTTTCACAACCCCGAGCATCAGATCTAGTTCTGGCGGTGGAATTATTTCTAATATTTCTGTTCTAGCGTTTTCTGAGAAAATTATAGGAGTATTTGTACAATTTTTATAATTCTTCGCAGATGATGTTTTAGTTCCACTGTCTTGCCACGCAAAAAAAATTTCCTTACAATTTCCAACAGTTCTGTATTCCCCACACGTGTTTAATTCATCCTTTGATGCACTACCCAGCTAACACAGTTACTAGTCCGAATAGTCACATAATTGTAACAAGATTAAAAAAACCAGTCACTGGTGACTTCCATGCTGGTCACCCAGTGACAATATATTTCCCACTCAAAGCAGTAACAAATTACAAGCGAAGCAGGTAACATTATCCCGCCATTGTAATCACATGCTTGTAACAAAGTGATGTTTGGAAACGCAACGTGCAATGACAGCTTAACCTCAAAATATACATCGTTTCGGAATTATAATTATGAATATTTTTGCAAAAATGTTGGAAAGGAACATAATTAAACGATAAATAAGTTCCAGAAAAGGGAGATAATATGTGAACAAAGCTTTTATAAAAAAACAGATATTTATCAGCTGAACCCTTACGAAAAAGAAATTACATTATAGAGGTTAGACCCAAAATGTATATGTATAAATGAAGATCGCTGCCGGCTGTTACCGCCATGTTACTAGTCTGACAGGGAACCGTTGCAAACAAGCCTCCCTAGTAAACTACGGCGATTATGCCGTTACCTGCTAGGAGACTGAGATACAAGTAACAATTCCTCTGATAACATGTGATCATTCAGGAACCTTTCAGGATGGTAACAGGTTAGCTGGGTACACCATGTGCAAGGAAAACTGCTTGCATGTGGCATGATGCCCGTTAATACGTTGGCAAGTTTTAAATCAGTTGCTATTGTCCCCTTTAAATCCTTCAATTCTAAAAGCGACAACGCTTTCGATATACTTCTGTCGACCTTCTACTTTCAAAAAACCTCCGCCACTATCTATTCCGAATTTCAAATGCATTTCATCAACTTCCTTTTTTTCTTTAACAAACTGAAATAATCCTTTTACACCATTGCAAAACACTAAAGTTTCTGCAGTAGTTGCAGTATCGTTATTTTTAGTGTTAATCACATTAAACTCTTTCATACGGAAATACAAATCAAGAGAATGGTTCAAAGTTTTTAATTTTTGTTTTAAATCTGGTTCAAATAATTTTCTGTCATTCGTAGCGACGCGAAGAGCTGCTGTAATACCATGTACTTGATTCGTTGAAAGCCCATAACTTGTTCCAATTTTTAAGACATCTTCAGCAGAAACACGCTTAGGTTTTTTGCTTTCTGATTGCTGTTCAGTCAAAGAAATTTTCAAAGGCTTACCGTGTTTCGGAGATAAAGCGATTACAGTATTTCTATCTGTTTTCTTTTCCTCAACGTTTGTCGCTTTTTCATTTGAAATTACTTTAATCAAATGACACACCAAGTGTTCTTTTTCTTTTAGGGGTATATCGTTTATAATATGATCTTTTAAATGTTCGTAATGCTTCGTTGCACAAGAAAACTGTGATTTTCCTACTACTAATTCTGAATGGCACTTTTTGCAGTATCTTGTTTTATTTCTTTCTTTCGCATCTGATGTGTTTTTAACAAAATTGCTGTGTCCTGGTGTTCTCACTAAGTTACATAAGTCGCATTCGCATAATTTACCTTCTTTCGATCTGGTTTTTTGATTTATTAATTTGAATGTAGAATAATCTGGTAATTTTATACTCACTTTAGTTTCATCACTTTTGACCGAACGATAAATAAGGATTCTGCAGGCATTACAAACAACTACAGGGAGGCGATTATCTTCAGCATCATAGCTCCCAATCTTTTGAATAAGATTTTTTCAAATGATTACTAATCTTGAACAATTGTTTCTTTTTTTAAGAAAGAGAAGACTGCGCGATGCACTATTGGCAAAGATATCTTGCCTACTAATGGGTTGCAAAAATTATCTTCACGTAACTTGTTCTAGATATGTTTACATTAGGTAAGAGAATCCATCAATGTTTACATTCACGTGTTGTTGTGTCTTGTTGTCGTGTCCACACAGGCATGTATGATGATAGGTATATTTCAAGACGTACTTCAAAGACTTTATTATATTTCAGGAATTCATTATATTTTTTATAAAGTTTTATTTCGAAAAATTGAAATTTTAATGTCTTAAGATTCTTTTTTTAATTTAATAATGTTTTTCATCAATAAAATGCAGAAAAAAAATCAATTTACTAAATTTTTGGAAAAATTCTATTTTTCACCCTTAAAAAACATTTTTCTAAAAAACGGTTTGGGGGATTTGGCTCAACATTTTTTTCCACACTATTTTTGAGCCCCTAAATCGAATCCAAAAAAAAATTGGAAGTGCTATGACCTTGCATTTAAAGTTGGTTCAGGCACACCGTGCTCTTCGTTCTCTTCCTGTGTGCCATACCTTAAAATCAGACTAATAAATAATACTTCGTCTCGAGCGAGATTTATTTTAACACACACATTTTTTTTTAATTTAATAAGCTTCTATTGAAAAAAAACGTCAAAATCGGATGAATAATGTAGGTTGAAAATTGGTTTGTCTACAAAAAATTTCTTTGCCCCACTGTGAGCCGTATTTCGAGCACGCGAGTGAATGAATTTCCAAAACGTTATGAAGATTGAACTTGATTCGAATGACAATTTTTATTCGTCTCGTTGACAACTATTCCATAAATTAAATTCGTTAATCGATAATTACCCACATTGAGCGGATACAGATAAAATTCTTAAAAATCACTTTTCTTAAAGACGAACTGGTAAAGTAAAGTCGAGAAGCATCTGCCTTTTATCGCACAGCTAGTGTGGATTGTTCACGAGCTCGTAAAGAATCCCTCTGAGAGTCATTATGACATTCTTATGGCGGATCTTCATAACCTCTGGCAGATTATATTGGATCTTCAGATCATGTTCTTGGATAATGAATTTCCTATGGGAGTCGGTGAATTTTCTTCTTAAACTCTTACATATTCGTATGCAATTTCAATATGACATTTTTAAGTAAAATAATATATCCAATCAATTTAAATGTCAATTGATACTACATGAATTGATACTTATTAATAATATATTTATTTCCTCTAAAACTTATATAATCTCAATTTAAAATACAAGAATGTTGTAGTTTCAAATACAAATATTAAAAAAGGCAGAACAATTCCACTACGAAATCTTTAAAAATTGCAAAACTTTATATTGAAAGCCTTGACATTCAGTTTTTAATTTAATGATTTTAGATTTCAATATTCTAAATTCTTTGGTTTTAATTTTGAAGTACAAAATTGTCTGGTTTTTTAAATTATTCGACATCGTGAAATATCAAATTGAAAGGCTTCATAGTAGCACAATTTTTAGTTTAAAGGATTTGTAGTGAAAAAATTCTGAATCAAACGCCTCCAGAATACAAAAAAAAAAAAAAAAAAAAATCACCTCCAATGAAAAATTAAGACAATTATTTCTTAAACTATAGCCTTAAAAATGAGAAGATTACTGACTTTCATAGAAACTCACTGATTTAATAAATATTTCAAAATTAAGGTTTCCTTTTAAAATTTTCAGATTTTTACCTCAAGTTTGTGTTGTGTGACTTGAAAATCCCCCTTGTATTGACTTTCATAAAAATCCACTAATTTTCAAAATTTGAGTCGCTTTTTTAATTTTGAACCCCAATTCGTATTTTGAGACTTGAAAGCCCCCTCCCTTTTGACTCTAATGGAACTCCAAAGTTTTAGTCCAATTTTCCCAATTTTAGCTCAAATTTTCGTATCTCTTAATTTTGACTCCTAATTTGTATTCCAATACTCGAAAATGACTTTCATGGAAAATAACCACTTTTAAATAATCTCCAAAATTTTATTGAACTTCTTGAATTTTTTCATTTTGATCCCGAATTCGTGTTCTGTGCCCAAAAACCCCCCTCGTACTGAATTTCACGGAAATCTACTAATTTAATAAGTTTCAAAATTGGAGTCAAATTTTGGAATTTTTTAACTCTGTCCCAAAATTCATGCTCTGTACCCCTAAGTACTACCTAACATTAGTGCGCAGACGTACGTGCTGCATAACTCTACTACGCAAACGTACTTGCTACGTAATTCAATTGAGCATCCACAAGTTCTATGGAACTCTACTGCGCATATATAAGTACCCTCTAACTTTACTGCGTATCCATAATAAGTGACGTGTAACTATACTGCGCATCTGTAAGTTCCATGGAACTCTACTGCGCTGATGTAAGTGCTGTGTAATTCTAACGTGCATACATGAGTACCCCTAACATTACTGCGCATCCGTCAGTGACATTAACCTCTACTGCGCAGGTTTGAGTGTTATGTACTTCTACTGCGCAGCCATACATGTCTTCTAACTCTACTGCGCAAATACGCTTTCCACGTAATTCACTTGCACATCCATAAGTTTTGTGGAACTCCACTGCGCTGATGTAAGTGCTGTGCAATTCTACTGCGCACACACAAGTACCCCTGACATTACTGTGCACCCGTAAGTAGTATGGAACTCTATTACGCATCCGTATAAGTCATGAAACTCTACTGCGCAGGTTTAACTGCTATTTAACTCTACTGAACATCTATAAGTATCTCTTAACTTTACTGCTCAGCGATATGTACCCTGTAACTATACTGCGCATCCGTATGTGTCAAAGATCCGGGTCCAGACTGTTAAGAACATAAAGGGTTCGGGTCCGGACTCGTACCCTTAAGAATTTAAAAGGTATGGTTGTATGTATGGTTCGGGTATGGTTCGGGTATGGATCAGGACCTTACAGAAATTAAAGGGCTTGGGACCCGCACCCTTAAGAATTATAAGCATCCAGTCCCCACTCGGACTGGTCCAACCTACAACTTTCCGATCCCTGATCTTTTGATCTATTTTTTGCTTTTTGTAAGATTGAAGTTTGGAACAATTGAAACAATGCACCCTTTGAAAAAATTGAGTTGGCTATCTCGGATCATTCATCAATCTGAAGTTAGCAAACTAAACAATACAGAAACTGGTACTAAAATAGACTATTTTTGAGATCATATTGGCACACCCAAAAAAGGATCCGAGATAAAAATGAATGCCTAGTTTTTACTGTGAAGATTTCGAGAGCCTTGGCTTGATAGTCTTATCGAATAGGTCAAACATATTACATCAGGAACCCAAGGCTTACCCCAATTACTAATTTTGAAACCAATATAGTTTTCGTATGCACTTTGCAATGAGGGAGTAAAGTTCCATCTGTTTTCCTCAAATACACACTCACTACATGCATAGCAAAATTTACTACGGCTATTCACACAGTGACGATTTCGTAACATTTTCAGATTACTTTATCAATGTGATTCGGAGATAAATCTGTATAGAAAATACCTACGTTAAGAGGCAAAAAAAACAAATGCAAATATACACAATACGCTCACTGAAAAATTTGGCATGACAGCTGTTCGTGCAGTACGACTGTCCTGCCACCTAGTGTCTCATAGCGGACGTGCTGCGAGCTCAGACGTGCTCTCGTGGCGGCGGGAAGTACAAAATTGAAAGTATACAACGGTTAATGACATTCAACATATTGTTATTAATTGTTTCGATCTGAATAAAAGAATAAGAGTTTGGGCCAAAAATAAAAAACATTGTCCATTTTATCACGTTTTTGTCTTGAAATGGAAACTGTGTATCGTGAAAATTATATTGAAATCAAGTTCAGCTTGGATAAAAATAGAGCAAAGTTAGTTTTAAAAGACAGAAAATTAATTTTAATTCAAATGTTACGAAAATCTCGATATGCAAATGATCCCGAAAATGCGTTAAATAGGGATTTTTCGAAAAATCGATATTTTGCAATCTAAAATAAATCCTGATGTGTAGGGCAAAGACTGAGGTCATTTTCGTATTCTACGGCTCAAAATACATATACATATCATATTCACTTCAATGAGACATCCCAGGCCAAAAATTTTGTTGTTCAGTGTTATTGTTTCAAGAATTTGAAAAAATCTTAATACTCAAAAACTTGTTTAATAATAGAGTTTTTAATTGTTTTCCTGCATTTAATGATAGTAAGGCTAATAATAATGAATGTGATATACAATAGTAATTATCGATGCCGTTTTAAGGACTTAGAAATAACATTTCCACCCGTAAATTTAATCTTCATGTTTTACATTTCTGGCAAACATGGTGCATAGTATATTGACCATAATTTGCAAACGTACGTCGATGATCAATTTTAATTAAACTTGCATTTGACAAAATAAACGTGAAAGCACACGTGTAACATGATCAGTGTATTTGAATCATGTCAGTCGATACTAATAAATATTTTCAAATTTCCTATATGTATTTAATTATGATAATGTAATGCTGTAAATATAATTATCATTGAAAATTTCATGATGATTGATATCACAAAAATTTCAACTGAAATTTACCAAAATCTTTGCAATGACCCAACATGAGTTAACAGTAAATATCATTAATATTTATTATTGACTCTTTAAGCTAGCCCTTATTTATATCGTGAAAGTAAATTTAGAAACTTTTTGTTCCGATCCTCTAGTTTTGTTCGAATGCCCAAGAAAAAAATCTCCAACTTTAAGCAAAATCGGTTAATATTTACCCGAGACCCAAAGACCATGAAGTTTCCCATCGATTTACCATGGGAAAAAGGTTAGTTCTCCCTAACATGCGATTCAAACGCGAAAATATAGTACTAAAGTAACTAATAATACATGCAACTGTTTCTGTTGTATGTGCACTAGTGTGAGCCAAGAAAATCAATTTTCTAGTTTTTCAATCAAGATAGGAACAATCTCGTTCTATATATATAAAAAGAGATGTCTGTGACTTTTTGCAGATTTTTAAAACGATATATTCCTTGAGCAAAAAGGAAATGGAAATAGTTAAATGAAAAGTTTGACGTTTTCCATGGTATAAATTATTTTTCTCAATTTCCTGAAAAGTTATTTATTTATTTATCATTATTATTTCCTAAAGTTATCTACTCTATGATAGTAAACTATTCAGGATAGGATACTACTTTGTTATGGAACAAAAGTTATTACTAATAATTTATAATTACCTTATTCCCTTACACGTTGGCTCACCGCACTCCCGGTATCTCCAATATAGACTTTGCCACAAGAACAAGCGATTTTATATACTCCCGGATCACCAAGAGGTGCCTTTTTATCTTTATGGTTGTTTAGAAGTTGTCCTATTTTCGCAGGTGGTTTAAATATGGTTTGGATTTTGTGTTTGTTGAGAATTCTTCCTATTTGTTCTGTGATCCCTTGAATGTAGGGTAGGATGGTGGTAATTTTTCTCTCTGTTTCTTAAGTAGGTTGTGTTGACTTTTTTTTTGTGTGTATTTGATGACCGATTGCTTTTGAAATGGGTGGTGGTGGAAGGAGGCATGTAGGTATCTGTTTGTATGGGTGGGTTTTCTGTAAACTTCATGTCCTAATGTGTTATCTGATCTTTCGTAAACTAGTACGTCCAAGAAAGGTAATTTTCCGTTTCGTTCAATTTCCATGGTGAACTGGATGTTTAGGTGTATTTGATTGATGAAATCTAAGAACTTGTGTAGTTGATCTAGTCCATGTCTCCAGATGACTTCGAAGACTTCGATTTCATCAATCAAATACAGCTTAACTTAATTAATCTTTTTGGTAGAAAATTCAACTTTTTGATTGGAAATTGTACTATTTGGTAGAAAATTCATATGTTCTGTTAGAAAGTTCTATTTTTTGGAAAGGAAATTATTCTTGTTTGATGCAATTTCAACTTTTTGGTTGGTAGTTCAACTATCTTATCAAAGATTCATCTTCCTTGATTAAAAATTATCTTTTTTGTTAAAAATTAATTTTTTCCGAGTTAAAAGTCCACTGTTTTTTGAAACATTGGACCTTTTAGCTTAAAAAAATTCACTCTTCTGTTGAAAATTAATCTTTCATGGTAGAAAAGTCATCTTTCTTCGTTGAAAATAAACTTTTTTGATAAAAATTCAACTGTCTTCTAAAAAATTTGTGTTTTGTCTTCAAAATTCAAATATTTTATTGAATTTTAATTTTTTGTCGTTAAAAGTATTAAAAATGCTGAAAATTCAACTATTAGGTTAGAAACTGAACTATTTTGTTAAAAATCTAAGTATTTCTTGAAAATTCAGCTATTTTATTAAAGTTACCATTTCTGGTCGAAAATTCAACTATGTTGTTAAAAATTCATTCTTTTGGATTGAAAATTTATCTTTCATGGTAGAAAAGTCATCCTTTTTGGTTAAAAATTTATCTTTTTGGGTTGAAAAGTAACTTTTTCTGAAAAATTCAACTGTCTTCGAAAAAGTTTGTCATTTTGGCTTGAAAATTATACCATTTGTTCAAATCTTCACCTATTTTTTAGAAAACTCGTCTCTCATACTTGAAAGTTCATCCATTTGGTTATTGAATCAACTGTATAGCTCAAAATTAATTTTGTTGTACACTGGCAGCGCCATGCACAATTATAAAAAATATTTGTTTACACTTTTAGGTTACAAAAAAGTTTTAGTTTTTACGTAAAATTCTGTCTTTACGTAATTTTATTTACCACCAAATTTTTTTTTCTAACAAAAATTTTTGAATATTATATGCCATATTGCGATGAAAGAATTTGTGCAGGGGAAATGATTCTTAATACGAATGTGGAAGCAGTATTGAAATATGTCGAAAACATCACTTTTTTCGAACTTCCAAACTTCAGATAATTTCTGCTAACAAAAGATATCGTTTTTAAAGTCTGTAGAAAATCACAGAAGTTTATTTTTATATATAGAATGAGATTTTTTCTACCCAGATTGAAAAACTAAGAAATTTTATTTTTCAGCCCACCCTGGTGTGTACACAAGGGCTAACGAATTTCGCTCAAATATGCAGGAGATTTTTTTTCAACCTTCGAACAAAACTAGGGGTCGAGAACAAAAAAAATTTGATTGTAAAAAATAAGAGCCACTCTAATTTCTTCTGCATCGTTGATTTAATTCAAAAAAATATCTAGAGACAGGGTAGTAATTGCGAATGACATATGGGATTAACGAATGAAAAGATAGTGGCTTTAAAATGCGTCGATAAAATGAATAACACTATCAAATGTAATGTAATTAAAATGTAAATACTGGCATGAATCACGCCCGTCGGGCCGGCACTATAGTCAGATGGTCGACGGTACCTACCTTATTGCACCTGGAAACCGTAGCGTGGGTGATCACACTCCACTAACATTCATCGCCATAAGCACCCTTTGGACGCTTTAGACGCTTTCGACTCCCACAAAAACATAATTTATTCACCGTCGTTATTTTCGCGTAAACGTGCTGTGATTTCATGCTCGTTTGTAGTCTAAGAAACACTCGAAATTTCACGCTCAAATTTATTCACTTAAAGGCTCTATACTGCAGTTCTACGGAAAAAAGTAGTAACTGCCCTGGTGGAGAAATTAAAAAAAAAAGAACGAAAAACTAATAACATTTTTACAGGAATCTACAAATGAATAAATACAATACCTCTCAGTGATCCGGAAATATATAAAATCCCTTGTTCTTGTGGCAAAGTCTATATTGGAGAAACCGGGAGGGCGGTGAGCCAACGTGTGAAGGAATATGAGCGTAAAGTCAGGTTAAAGATTTCACACAATCAGCACTAGCTGAGCATCATGTCGGAACAGGACATAGCATTTTATTTGACAAAACAACCCTCATCAAAAAAATGTACAATATTTTACTAAGAAAACATAGAGAAACAATCGAAAATTTAAAACACCCTAATAACATCAATAGGGACAACGGATGTAATACGAATCCGATTTAGCTTTCCGTTCTTCCGGGTTTTTCAAAAAAGACTTGATTGGCCAATCAAGTTCGACCAGCCCCCACCATGGGGCACTCACGCCAATCACAGACATCGTAGAGAATATATATAAGAACAACATAACCTGAAACTTCAGTCTCAGGTCAGCCCTGAAGAAGTGAACTGCAAACCCGAAAAAGCTTCAAGTTTTAAATTTATTATAATGAATCATTGCGAAAGTATTAAATCTATTAATAAGGAGAGACTTTTGGATTTAAAACTTTTAAAATTAATTCTTCAAACTTTTTTAATTCAAGCGCTTTAAAATTTACGCGTATAAAATGGAAGATTTGAACACTTTTCAATTGAAAATTTTGTCAATAAATGCCGTTAAAATGCAAAATTCTAAATTTTTCACTTTTATACATTGTATGGTCTGAAGATTTCAAAAAATAGAAATTCACGCTATTATTTTCAATGCAATGAATAAAAGAATTAATCAGAGAATTTATCAGTTTTAAAAATTATATAATTTGAATCTATTTTAAGATAAAAACATTAATTTATGCATCAAAATTTGTTTTGAAATCTTTTTAAAATATTCTCTTGACCAAAGCCACTTCAAATCAGGCAGGGTTCTACACTTGAAATCGCAGAATCTCTTGTGGACGAAATATGTAGTTTTTTAAAGGAAATTAGTCGATACGTATTTTTGCGATTTGAAAAAAATTTTTTTTCAAAGTTATGTGTATTTGAATTTTGTGCTTTGTTTTTCATAAAACCCGAATTATTTCTTGAAACCTCTATAACTTTTTTTTTCATGTTTGCAAACTTTGAAGACGAAACTAAAAAAGATTTCATGGAATTTTTTATTTCTTCTCTCCACCTTTTTATTCTTCTAAATATTTTTTCAAAGTTTAAGGCATGTTATCAGCATTTTGCGGGCTAAACCATTTTTGAGGCCGGGAGAATTTTTTGTTCCTAAAAATGTAATTTTTGAATTTTTCTCGTAAACTATGAAAACAATATATAAATAATTTTGAAAACATGAAAAAAAAATCAAAAGTTATAGAGGTTTAATGAGAATAATTCGGATTTCATGAAACACTGAGCAGAAAATTCAAACACGCATAACTAAAAAAAAAAATTTTCCAAATCGCAAAAATACGTATCGCCTAATTTCTATAAAAACCACATATTTCGTCCCCAAGAGATTCTGCGATTGCAAGGGTAGAACCCTACTTGATTTGAAATGGATTCAGTCTCTTAAAAATTTGTTCAAAAAAATCATTTAAAAATTTTTCAGAAATCTAATTAAAATTTTCTTATAATCTTGGAACTCGAATTTTTCCCACAATTTTTCGAAAATCCTGGAAGATTGAACAATTGTCTTAAAATCTTCCAGATTATTCTTTGAAAATTTTGGTAATCTTTTTAAATATTCTTTTGAACTTAATTTTTTAACAAAGAAATAATTTTTTTTTCTAGAAATTTTGATGGAAATTTTGTATTTTTTGAAACCTTTCAAAATTCTTAAAAGGCATCTAAATTTTTTGTTTGAAATCTTCGAAAATCTACATTTTGTTTTAAATATTTTGAAATCTTTTCAAGATTTAAATTATTTGGGAATCTTTCTGAAACTTCTAAATATATCTTAAACTTCCTCGAATTTTTTTCAAATTAATAAATGTTCCATTTTTAATCATTGGCCAAAATTGTTAACTGTTTGAACAATTTGGTATTGAGCAAATGTAACTTTTAACTGAAATAATGCAGAAAATTACTTGTAAAATTTTTAACATAATTTATTACTTCCTCGTATGTTGACACTTTTCATTACTTTCGATGAGCAGACAAAATTTTCTCTTTTTGTGAAACACACATTTGAACCAATTAGTTAACCATTCATGTTGATTTCCATTTAAATAAAATAGTTCAAATTAATCAGAGATTTAATAAAATTAATAAAATTAATTAATTAAATAGTTGATAAAAACAAAATTTAATAAGATTTAATAAAAAAAAAGTCAAATATCAATGTGAACACGTTGACAAAATTATTACTACGTTAAAACTGGAAATTAATTTGAACTCAAATTTTATTAAAAATTATTTTTTAATTATTGTTTCAAAAAATGATATGTCGGAAACAATGTATTATTATACTAAAAAAAATTCTTCCAAATAATATAATATTTGAACCTAGGTTGCTTAAACAATTAAAAAAGATTACATTTTAAAAATGAAAAATTATGTAAGCAATTAACAATAAAGTGAATCAATCGTGTTGATCTAAATTCTGTCGAGTTTGTTAGCTTTGCAAAAAATCAACATTTTTCTGCATTATCCCAGTTAAAAATCACATTTAAACAAAAAACAATTGCTCAAACCATTAACAAAAAAATTTAATCCACTGTATTGTTTCTCTATATAGAACAATTAGTTTATCTCGTTGTGATTTCATTGATTATTTGTGACGAAATGTAAAAAAAAGTTTAAACAAATAAAAAATAATGAAACAATTAATAAAAACTACAGGAAACTTTTTAATTTGACCACTAAAATAATTTGTAAAAATAAACCTACCCAAAAGTAATATTTACGATCACTATACCGCAAAATATTTGATCCTCACTTAGACTCTTAGAAAATTATTTTTGCTCTATGCTGTAAGAGGGTGGGTAGGGAATAAATAATTAATTAATACGTCACGTGCGGGAGAAATATTTTAAGATGTCTCTGTAATTTTCACATCTTTTATTGAAAATTACGGCTTCCAGTCTCATATTCGTAAAAATGGGTTTCCTCATGTATTTTGAATGAGAAATTCACGGGGTGGGCCTTTAATATTGCCCGATCGAAAAAAAATAAAATTACGTATCTATTTCTAAGAGCTTCGTTGCATATTTTTATTTGTTGATTAATTTTTTAGTGATCTATTTCAAGGTTTTCTTTACTAAAAAAGAGAAAAGAGAAGGATAGTGAAGGATAGAAGAAGGTAGAAAAGAAAAAAAGTCTATATTGGAGAAACCGGGAGAGCGGTGAGCCAACGTGTGAAGGAATATGAGAGTAAAGTCAGGCTAAAACATTTCACACAATCAGCACTAGCTGAGCATCATATCGGAAAGTAAAAAGAGAGGGAGCAATTGAAACAACAAATAATTTGAATATACAAATATGAGGTTTATGAAAATAGATAAGAGTTTTGTTGGAAGATTAGAGTTAGCAGAATAAGGCGCTACACAAATTGGATAGATGACTGATGGTCGGTCCAGTTTATCGTACCACTTCCGGTCTTGGGTTGCGTGCTACGGTAATTAAAGGTGCTGTCGCGGTGCAAAACGCTGTAATCGAGGAGGGCCACGTGGCAACCGGAAATACATGGTTAGCCCGCAAATATAATGGATGCTTCAAGGGTACAAGGACGACGCGTGCGAAGATTGATTGTTTTGGAAATTATTGCCGTCCTGGTACGGACCCATTGATCACCGGGCGTACCAATTTCACTCCTCGCCTTTGAGAGTAATTAGGGCGCGAACGAGATTTAAGACTACCATTTCTGCCAGTCCGTTCCGGGTGCATGCTCGTCTCGAAAACTCAATGCGTCTTACCCGGGTAATAGGATGCATTAGGGCACCACAGTTCTCCAGCGAAAAGTAGGGAAAAGGCGATTTGCTTAATTTCATTTGCGAATTGCTCAGTAAACCAAATTCACAAACTTGGAATTGAATTCATTTATCATGGATTCAAAAGCGGAATTTTAAAATACGAATGGAAAATTTATGCTACGGAATGGGAATAAATTTCTTTTATCTACACGGAAAAAAGTAGATCGTTAGAAGACCTCTCTAAACCAGTAGTTCTAACTATTTTAAATTGAAGCGCAGCTTTTCGTCGTGAATTTTGTTTAAATTACTATTTTGTGTTCAGGTGAGTTAAACTGACTTTTTAAAAGAGTAATTTAAAATGACGATTGATTTAAAAAGGAAAAAATTATTTTATATATGATTACTGCACTTAATTTACGATTATTCTTACACAATTGCACTACCCAAAACCTAAATCTAGCGCACGCATTAGTCAAGTGAGCTACGGAACCGCCTAGATTTTTCTGACAAACTCTCGGTCAAGCAGTTTCTCCGAGAAAAACGTGGTCAGCTAAGAAATGATAATAAATGTTTACTTAAAATTTCTTTTAGGTTTTTTAACTAAAAATTTTAATTTTTGGTTGGAAATCCACTTTTTAATTATTAATCCATATTTTCGTGTTGAATAATCAACTGCATTGTAGAAAATTCTTCTTTAAGGCTTCAAAATTCAACAATTTGCGAGAAAATTCAGTTTTTTCAATTGAAAATTAATTGTTTGAAACGAAAATGTAACTATTCGATTTTTGGTCAAAAACTGATTTTCTTAATTCAAAAATCAAACTATTTTGTTTAGAAATGATCTTACTTGTTGAAAATTTAAAATTTAAAAATAAATTATTTACTCAGTTACAATTTTTTTTTAAATGTGCAAAAACATGTTTTTTTTGGATTGAGTCATATGCACACATTCAAAAAAAAGATGAATATGTCGAAACTGAAACTTATTCAGCTTGAACCAAGGAAACATTCTTTATTTTGCTTTTTCGGAAAAAAATGTTTGTCGTCAATTAGGATTTTTGGGATTTCATATCTTTTTTTCGATTTTCGAACGTTATAAACACCACGAAAAAAATGTTTTCCATTGATAAAAAATAATAAAATGTTTCTTTGGTTCAAGCTGACTCAATTTCAGGTTCGAATCAATCCAAAAAACATGTTTTTGTATATATTCAAAAAATTTAAATAAGGCAAATTTCTTTTTTAATTAAAGAAAATTTTTTAATTGTAAATTTATTAAAGAGAACAGAAGATATTAACCGATTTCAAATGTTTTCCTTCACTTGTTTTGGATCTTGGGAATAAATATTTATGAGAACGATGTTAAACATATCAAAATTGTTTATTTTATTTATTTTTCAAAAATAAATCTTTAATGGCAGAAATCATTGAATATCAATGTGAACACGTTGACAAAATTATTACTACAATGAAATTGAAAATTATTTTGAACTAAAATTTTATTACAAATTATTTTTTAATTATTGTTTCAAAAAATGATATGTCAAAAACAATGTATTATTATACTAAAAAAAAATTCTTCCAAATAATATAATATATGAACCTAGGTGGCTTAATCAAGTACGATCCTAATCATTTTTAGTGTTATAAGAAATTTAAAATATCATAAGCAGAAAATTCCATAGTGGAAATAATGTTAAAAAAGTATTTTTTTTATATGTAATTCTTCAGAATATTTTTAAATACTGAAAATTTTGTACAAAGCAAAAAAAAACAGGATTGAAGTATAGAATAGAGTTATTCACTATGTTCATTTATAATAATTATCTCAACTAATATTATGATAAAAGAGAAAACATTATAAAATAGTTTCCGATGATTTATTTCATTTTGTAAAATGTCAGTGCTCGCTCTGTCTTATAGAGTGAGAAAACGGAAAAAAGGTACAAGTAGTGGAGAAGAATATAGGAGAAAAAACAAGGAGTATACTGAGTTGTGTGATCAAAAAAAAGGAGGAAAATAAAAGGTTTGAAGAAGAAGCGGAGAAGGCTAGGACGGAAGAAGAGGCTTGGAAGGTGGTAAATAAAGAGAGAAGAAGAAGGAAAAGAGTAAACCAGGATATTGAGATGGTAGAATGGAAAAAAATATTTTATGAAATTATTAGGAGGAGTAGAGAGGAAAGTTAGGAAAGGAGGAAAAGATGCTAGGCAAACAGATGAGGAGGAGGACAATACAAGGGAAGAAATAGACAAGGTATTAGGGATGATAAAAGATGGAAAGGCACCTGGTATAGATGAGATTCCAAATAAAGTATGGAAATATGGGGGCGCAGAATTGAAGGAATGTGCATGGATAATGTGCAATAGAGTATGGAGAGGAAAGAAGTGGCCAGAGTTATGGAAAGAAGGAGTAGTGATACCAATAGTAAAGAAAGGCAAAGGGGAGGAGGTTAGAGATTATAGGGGAGTGACACTAATGCCAACACTGTATAAGGTATATGTGACTGTTTTATCGGAGAGGTTAAAAAAAGAAGTTGTGCAGGAAAAGATCAAGCCACCGAATCAGACAGGGTTTAGAAAAGGGATGGGGGTGATGGACAATATATATGTTCTGAACTATTTAGTAAATAAGAGGATTAAAAGGGAGAAAGTGGCAATGGTAGCAATATTCGTGGACTTAAAGGCGGCGTTCGACTTATTAGAACTGGGCCAGATAGAAAAAAGTTATGGTGAAAAAGGGGATACGAGAGGGATTAAT